>JAANSN010002080.1:0-26922 GCA_036850665.1 Dicranocentrus wangi | reverse complement strand
GTTGTTGTCGACAAGGAATACTTTGAGTTTTGGGGTATTATTACTGGGGTTTTGTTTCCTTCCTCGTGTGTCTCAAGATACACTTGTGCTCATTGCCACATTCATGCCATCCTCGGGCGTTTTGTAACATGATCAAATATCAAATCTGCTGGATCAGCTCAGCACTAATCAGCAGATCTGTTTGATCATGAAAATGTAAACGTTCATTTTATTAGGTTTATGCGTAGCAAATAAAAATCAGCAAAAAATTCTCCCCGTCGCGTGATGTGTATAAGATGGATTGTCTTTTCTCATTGGATTATGTATGCTTTTATTATTGGACAAGTTGCTTTTTAAAGAAATCATGTGTCATTGTAATGGCTTCATTAACTCTTTCCCGTTGTATCTCCTCTGCCCAGTTTCCTCTGGCACCAGCGAAACCATGAAACATGTCTTCAAACCGATGATGAGCCGTTTTCTCAGCTCCTAACTTTTGTTTCACAATTTCATAAAGTGGGATCTACATACATTTTTAAAAAATGGATTAATCTAAATAAAGGTTTATTTAGGATTTATGAGTAGGTATGTCATGCTTGTAGTTGATATACCATGTCAGGTTCATCTTTCGTGGGTAGAAACAAAACGGCACCTTTCGCTGCTTCAGCATCCGCAGTGTCCACTAACGATGGATGAATTAGGGCTGCCGCCGAGATGCCTTCCACTTCAGAAACACCTTTAATACTCATTTTTCCACCCCAGCAAAAACCATATATCCCAAAAGATGTAACGCCTTGAGCCTTGTAGTGGTTAATAACAGCCTGCAAATCGTTTTTCACAACCAAGTCCCATGAGCCCCGTGTGCTGATGAATTTCATAATCTCCGAGCGACTGGAAGGAACAAACCACAGTGATTATAAATGTGGTGGTGTGAATTATATTAATGAATGAATTATAAATTATAATAAATTATTTATGTGGTGCTGTGAAATTGGATTGTTCACAAAAAGTACATACTCTGGAGGAAAGTTTTCCATGCTGAGCGGGTGACCTCTGAAAAAGTCTGGCATAACGACTCGGAACAATCCGGAGGAATTAAGTTTGTCAGCAAATTGTTTGACATTTGGGTGAAACCCAAATATGTCATATGCACAAATCAAAACAATTTTCGAGTCACGGTTTCTTGCTTCGTATATTTTTAAATCTTGTCCTAGAGATACCTCCGTGCCTTCGGGCACATAATCGGACGCTACGGACGGAAGGGTGCAGCATGCCTCTGGAAGGGACATTGTTTCCTAAGCATAAACAAGTCAGTAATTAAGGTGTACAGTTAAATTATATAATTCAAGCGAATAAACTTGAAGTTCCGAATGAATATGGATGTTACAAGCCCTAAGCACACATGAGATATGAGTGAGTATTTTGACCACACTGTATTGTTGATATTATATTGATGTTACAAATCCTAAGCACACATGAGATATGAGTGAGTATTTTGACCACACTGTATTGTTGATATGATGAATGGGTCGCTAGTCCGAGATACGATTCACTCTTACCAACAGCCCATGGCTCAGGATATTAGGTTACGTTACGTAACTTACGTACGTTTAAAGAGTAAGTAAGTATATACTGCATAACTGCATAACATCTTTTTCTATCTGTTCCATAATCATATTATGATCGTGAAATGTATATACTGTATGGAAATGGAAAGTGTTTTATTGTAAGTAGACGTATTGTACAATTTCACATTCGACACACTTGTGTGGTGTAGTGCGTATGACCATGCATGTTACTATGCAAAATGGACATATGATATGATGAGCAATCATGGAATGTAAGTGAGCTTACGAACAGAATATGTCGTGGTGTGAGTGGAAACTTCCAGCCTGCGGCAATGTATCTAAATTCCAGACACATTGTAAGTTGCACTCACAGACAACGGGCAAGCCATTTAAAATGATCGTGAAAATGGATAAAAAATGACGGGTAAGGTTTCGACTTCAGACGCTCCAAAGCCGTTAAACCGGATAAATGTCTTTTATTGTAACATGTAACATAATAGAATCATATCTGGTCCAGTTATTTGAAATGCCATACTAAAAATGTCCACGATACTCGTGCGCTATCTAGAAAGGCTTTCTAAAATGGATATTCGGGGTGTTTCTCGCATCTGTAAAATGCAAAATAGTAACCATTGAGTTAACACAAATACCCTAACCATCTTGAAGTTGTAGGTTGACTAAATACGCAAGAAAGTACCCAAGGAATAGGCCCATAGTAAAGGTTCTTCCGTCCGATCCTTGGTCTAACCCTTCTAACTCTTTCATTTCTTCCGGGGAAAGTTCAAAGTCGAATATCTACATCAAACACAATTTCGAATAAGGTTGAATGGAGCAGTTATTTTTAGTTTCACATTCGTTTCGTATGCTTATGCAAATTATCCATTTCAATAATTTTCCAAAGGTTCGCGAATTCTAAGCAAATCAAATTTTTAATACCCACCTCAATATTTTGGCAAATTCTGGCAGGTGTAACACTTTTTGGTATTACAACCACCTCTTGTTGTGCCAAGAACTTTAGTAGAATTTGTCCGGGGGTTTTATTGTGGGTTTTGGCAATTTTTGCGATCGTACTGTCCTCCAGAATTCCATTTGATTCAAATTTTCTGAAATTATAAAGTGCCGGATTACCAAAAGTCAGTATCAATAACGAAAATATAATTAATTCGTGCTTACTTACAATCCCTTGGATTCATAAAATGCTTTCCGCCCTGGACTTCCAAGTGGAGCATAGGCACACACGGTAATTCCTAACTTTGAGCAAGCTTGTCGCAGGGATTTTTGTTGGAAGTATGCATGTAGTTCGAATTGGTGATTCATGGGTTTATGTTTCGAAATATTTACTATCCGTTGCAACTGGCGTTCATTGAAATTTGAAACTCCCAATGATTTCACCCTGCCAGCATCTACTTCAGCTTCCAAAGCTTTCCAAATCCCTTCCAAGTCTGTCTTAAAGTCGTACAGAATTTCATTGTCTTTCATGGGAAACAATGTGGCGTCATCCACATATTGAAGTCCCAGTGGAGAATGGACCAGGTACAAGTCAACATAAGCCAGTTGGAGACTTTCCAGTGACTTTTTAACAAACTTGGAAACCAGATCTGGTCTCATTGCAATGGCAGGAAGCTATAGGCACATTCATTCATTAACCCTACTGTTGCTTATTGGTTAACTCATTCACGGTATTTAAAAAATATATAATGTTCCACCTTTGTGGTAATAAAAAGCTCCTCTCTGCTAATTTTTCCCGAATCCAGCCATCGCTTCAAAACTTCTCCTATGATGTTTTCATTACAGTACATAAACGCTGTGTCGATGTGCCTGTACCCAGCTTCAAGGGCTGCATTCAGAGCATTTGCCAACTCGCCTGCGTCCGCGGCTTGGTATGTACCTTCACATAATAACCGGATGATACAAATTAAATTTTCATGGACAGGATAAAGAAATCCAATAACAATTTAATAAAAATTTACTCTTTACGCGTCCAAACGTACCCAAACCAACAAGTGGCATTTTATGTCCGTCTTGGAAAGTAATTGTCTTCGCCATAATGACCAGTATTACGATTACCCTGAAAGCTATGTATTCGTTATTAATCAACCCTTTGGCAATTTAATTTTTACCTGCAAATCAAATATGCATTACACTGCACACTGCAAATGTGATGCGCAGACTACAGACACTTGATTTCCGAAATGCCGGTTTAATCTTTAGACATGTAAGATGCAGCGAGTGATACCTTCATTGTGAAACAGTATTGAATACGTCGAGCAAGAGTGGGAGTGAACAAGTATGTTATGTAAGTATGGATTGTCACAAAAAAACACAAAAGGACTGTTCAAACTTTGGACCCCATATGAAGACAATAAATATAGGCATGTAGGTAACATTATATAAATATGTTGTGGGATGATGTGTAATGAAGTTTTCCACTGTTCATTCTCCCAAGGTCACCTTATTGCCAAAATAGTATACATACAGTAGTCATGATTGAAAATCATGAAAGTGTGAGTGAATACTCTTGGCTGGTAAGCAAATTTCCAAAACTACATGTATCTCTCTCTACATATATACTCTAAATGCAAGACTCTGTATCCTCATCCTCTAATTACGTATCAAATCTCCCTCAATTAGAATTTATTTGTTGAAATTAATTATTAAATACGTTAACACTTACAACTTATACGCTACTTTAAAGAGATTCAAAACAACATAAGAAGTCAGTCACAGGATTGTTGAATTACAATATTTACAATGGTAAAAATGAGATACGCAAGATTACGTAGCGTTCTATCCTTCCGTGCTTTCTTCAAATAAATGAATATAAACACACTTCTGCCATTTTAAATTCAAAATATGTTACTTGATATCTGCATGAAATTCGCTAAATTTGTCGTTCCCCACATGACTACACTAGTAAAATATTATGCAAACTTTATAATAAGTACATATATGACAAAGATAAGTGGTATGTACAACTGTTATTATTGATACTGCTAGTTCAGAGTTTACGCTACACCCGCAGCTACAATTTACATCCACACAGGCAAAGAATTTGGGGACAAGTGTGATTCATTTCATCTTACGAACGGGTGAGAAGATAATCCACTAGCAAACTATGCAGTTACGAAAATAATTTTCAGGGTATTCAACGAGCACAATGTAAATGCTCAATTCTTTTTTTTCACATTTTTGATTAATGATCATCTAATAGTAGAAAAGTGTAAGAAAGAAGGAAGTTGATCTTTGACACCTTAGGACGCTCAAAAACGTTTCAATTAAAGTAAGCTCATGTGAATGAGAATGTCACTTTAAGAAATCATATAAAACTCTACCTGTGCCTGAATGTATGCCCAAGGATTGCAGATTCGCATGTAATTGGTTTCGCAAAAGTTGCACACAACGTATATTTGGAATTTGGAACACAAAAGTGTATATTCTCAGAGAATCACGTTAAAAAGCATAAACTCTGTCCTGTACTGCGAAGCAAACACATTACACAAAAAACTTTGAAACACGGCGCAACATTGGTTTCGTGCCGCTCCACAATTTACTCCACTATATATTTTTCCATGATACTAGCCACCCGCGATCAGCCACCGTAACATCACCTCCAGTCCAGTCGTGATGCTACACATGTACATACAAAGCGTATATTTGGGATGGGAAGCGACGGTATCATGGACCTGTTACCTGTTGTGTTGCAAATAAGAGAATCAGCCGACCGGTGAATGACAGGTATACCAGTTTAGTTTATTGAATTGTACTTTAATAACTTCACAACACTTTTCGTTCGACTCTTGAAAATAAGTTCATAAATAGCTACAAATGTTTAGTATCCGCTTGCATGCGAATTGGTGCAGGTTGCGTGTACGCTCAATTTTCATGGGAAACATTACATAAAGTATATGCATCAGACTAAATGAATTGCCAATTGCTACATATACGAGTCAATACGAGATCACAGCACGACACAAAACTGGTTGTGTCGACAGTGTATTGTGTTATTACATACAGAAATCGAGAATAACGTTGAACCAGACTTGGGAAACAGCAACCTGCTGGAAAACCCGATTGCCATGTGCTAATCACGCACAGTTTTCAACACACCTTTGAATCGTACAGTAGCACTAGCTTATTTTTGTTACGTTTTTATATGGTTAACATTTGTTTTGACACTCTGCTTCGAGAAAAGGAGAACTTTGCTTATACACAAATTCACTGTCACATTTTACGCTAATGAGCTATTGGTGGTCTCAATAACCGACGGAATATGGACTTCCATGTAATTCATCAGGAACCTAATCCGGAACTCAAGGCAAATCCGATATCAAGACTGTTTCTGTTATGGGTCTTGCCGTTTTTTAGAAAAGGAGCTAAAAAAGACTTGGAATTGAGTGATGTTTACCAAAACCTATCGGAAAACTCGTCGAGTGGACTCGGCACATTAGTGGAAGGGTAAGAAACGTCTTGTCAGTATAATACATCACTGTAAGAGTAGTGTCATACAGCTCTCCAACTCGTTTACAACCCGAGTTGAAACCGGTTTACACACACGTGTTACGCGCATAAAAGTTGTACAAAATATTGTCCTCAAATATTTCAGGGAATGGAACAAAGAAATTAAACGGGCTGTTTTGCATGACCGGCCTGCAAAACTGTGGAGAGTTGTGAGAAGTATAATTTGGGGTAAATACCTTCTTGTAGGAATTGCCTATAGTTTCGACGAATTGGTCTTGAGGTAGGTCATGTGCTACAGTATAGAGCGCATGAATAAATAATTATTGGGCTGTTTCAAAGTTTCAAATGCATGTAATATGTAATCCTGTTCTGCTCTGGTCGTAGAACAATTCAACCAATTGTCTTACGGAATTTTATTGCAACCTTTCGTGAGGAAACAAAGTCGGATGATGTTCGTCGAAGTCAATTTCTTTACGCAGGAGTGCTTGTTTTGGTTACGTTTTCCCATGCGCTACTTTTCCAAAAACTAGTAGGGGTGGTAATCCATATGGGAATGAAGTTAAGACTGGGAATTTCTTCCTTGATATATCGAAAGGTGAAAGCGAATAAATTTTACTGCGATGCATAGTAGCATAGTTTATTTATTACCATCTTCTGGAATCGATAGATTTTAAAACTTCGCAAATCGGACTCAGAGCAAGCTAACGTAGGCAAATTAGTAAATCTTCTGTCCAGTGACGTCAGCCGGCTGGATCAAAGTTTTCACATGCTCCACTTTTTCTACATTGCTCCCATTCAATTAGGACTCTACAGTTACTTGCTGTGGAATGAATTAGGAGCAGCAAGTTTTGGAGGGATTGGTTGCATTTTGGTAATTTTACCCACCCAAATTCTAGTAGGACGATTTTCCATGTACTTCCGAACTCGCATTGCCAAGCGTACTGATGAGAGAGGTCGTTTCCTGAATGAAATCATTGCTGGAATTCGACTTATTAAAATGTATGCATGGGAGAAACCCTTTTGTACGGTTGTTTCTCAACTCCGAAGGTAAGCATTTAAAATAATTATTGGAAGTAAACAATTTTATCGCAGTCTCAACATATAACGCAAGCTAATCCCTGCTGACTAAAACTCATGTATTAATGCAGGAGTGAAATAAAATTTATTCGACGACATTTGTACTTGAGAGGAATGTACGTGTCAGTACAATCCATAGCCACCAAGCTGATTCCATTCTGTGCATTAATTATATATGTCGCAATGGGTAATACGCTAACTGCTGAAAAGGTATTTTTCAGCATATCGGTGTTTAACACAATTATGCAAGCTATTATGAATCGGATTCCGAACGCCGCTTCCCAACTGGGTGAACTAGTAGCGTCTTTGAATAGGATAGAGGTAAGAAAAGTTAAAAGTATAGATGCATGTTATATGCTTGAATTCCAAATATTAGTTTAATCTAATATTTAATGTTTAATTTGTGTGTATTTTCATATTATAGCATTTCATGCTGTCCAAGGACAACTCCGACTCCAAACGGGACCGATTTGAGGACAACATTGTGCAATGCAGTGAGTTTGAAAGTATTAAGCAAAACACAAATGGAAAGGAGTCGACTACATTAACAATTAGCCCGAGCATAATTATGGAAAATTACTCAGCAAGGTGAGCATTTTCTGTTTCTAATTCCACATTGGTGGCCTTCTGACCTTTTGTATAACCCAAGGCAGTTGGACGAATGACGACTGACGACACATGCAATAAGCGCTTACACATAATATGGTGCGTGGTATAACCGCACTTCATTGTAGCAGAAGCGATTGCCAATTTGGACAAAGCGCCGTTAATATGGCTTTCAGAAATAGCAAAGCGGAAATGATTTTTTTCACCAATATGACCCCAAATTGTTTTATCTCACAGTGTGGAGAATAACATCTATGTAATATCCAGCCAGGTACACATAACTTACACATGCCATTGCATAAATTGCATTACAATTACATATATTTATTGCAGTTGGACAGAGGCTCGCCCAACACTGAAAGAGTTAAACGTAAAGCTGAAAGGAAGCGAGCTGGTCATGGTTGTTGGACATGTTGGCTCTGGAAAAGTAATCTTAATGATTAACACGCTCATAAAAAATTATTTACTATAAAGAATAAAAATAACTACCTTCACATAAACCGTTTCATTTTTAGTCATCCTTTTTAAATGCAATTCTATCCGAGCTACCAATCACAACTGGAAAATGTTGCATTCAAGGACGCTTGTCATATGCATCCCAAGAAGCCTGGATTTTTCCAGCGTCCGTCCGCCAAAATATTCTGTTTGGGTTGGAAATGGACAAGGAACGATACTGGAACACTATAAAACTGTGTTGCTTGTCGGATGACCTAAACCAATTTCCAGACGCTGACTTTAGTTTAGTTGGCGAGCGAGGTGTCGCTTTATCCGGAGGTATGGAAAACAATGTTTCAATTCAATGTTGGTTTTGCTTTGTGTGATAAGAACTATGGCGTGATAAATTTATTTTTTAAAGGACAAAAGGCAAGGGTAAACCTTGCTCGTGCAATCTATCAAGATGCCGAAATTTACTTGCTGGATGACCCGCTCTCCGCTGTGGACACGAAAGTCAGTAAATTGCTGTTTAATGACTGCATAAAGGAACATTTGAATGGAAAGCTGCGAATATTGGTTACTCATCAGCTACAATACTTACCACTTGCTGATCACATCATTGTCCTCAACAGAGTATGTCCTGCTGGTGTCATCAGCTACAATACTTACCACTTGCTGATCACATCATTGTCCTCAACAGAGTATGTCCTGCTGCTGGTTCTAACATTATCACTTTCATTCTAATAAATTTAAGTAATTAAATTCAACACAAAATACATTTCTCATTCGGTTCGGTTAGGATGGAGAAATTTGGTGCCAAGGAACATACGAGGAACTCAAACGTAGTGAAGTTGACTTTACAAGCCTAATAAGCGACGAATACTTCAACGACAAAAGTGACGACGCTGAAAATGGCTTTGCGGACGAAACCCTAAAGGGAAATGCAAATAGACGCCAGAGTAAAATTGACGAGGAGAAGAAGGACTCTCCAAAAGGTGAAAACAATGGACTACTCAGTGGAAGCCCAGTTCAAAGGAGGAAGGACGAACAGAAAAATGTCGGCTCTATCGATTTAGGAACATACTTCCGGTATTTTAAATCCGGAGGATCTTATGTAACCATGCTGTTCCTCGTGGCAGGATTTCTGTTAACCCAGAGTCTTTACAATTTTGTTGATTACTGGCTATCCTTGTGGACCAATGCCGTAGCGGAGGAGGATATTGAGTTTGATTTGAACGTCACGAGAAGCACAAATTTTACAAGAGATGTCGGTCGTAATAGCTCCGTAATTGCAAGGGATCCCGAAGATTTTGATTCAGACCAAAATATGTATGTGTATGTGTACTGTGGACTTCTGGGTGCTTTCATTTGCGTTGCGGTGTTCCGCTCCATCCTCTTTTTCAAGTATTGCATGCGGATCAGCATTAACTTGCATGATTTGATGTTTGGAAGTATTGTTCGGGCACCCGTCAAATTTTTTGATGACAATCCATCAGGTATAGTAATTTTACGAGTTTCTGCCACTGCTCCATTTTATTACTTTGATAGTTTTGATATTCCTGTTTCAAATCAGGCAGAATTATGAACCGATTTACGAAGGACCTTAACCATACAGACGAGCATCTTCCAGTTTGCTTCTTTGATTTCATCAACATTCTTCTTGCTTTATTTGGAATGTTGGTACTCAATATAACAGCAAACTATTACACCGCAGTTCCTTCTGTCATATTACTGCTAATCCTTTGGAGGATGCGGAAATTCTATTTGGCGTCGGCACGGGATTTGAAGCGTATAGAATCCGTCGGTACAGGCAAAGTTGTTCTTTCAAGAAAAGATATGCCAAATGCGCTTCATATAAATGCAAAAGTATAATTTGAATATTTACAGCAAAATCGCCAATGTTTACGCATGTCACAATGACTGTCCAGGGGTTGACAACGATTCGAGCTTTGAAAGCGGAAAACCGTGTTTTGCACATTGTCTGTATTTTCAGAATCATCCGTATCAATTCTTTGATAATCTCTCATTTTGAGTCTGCAATCTGCATTATATTTCGTTGATTTCCTTAAAAGTTAACTATAATGCAAATGGCATACTGAAAATGGGTGGTTGCCAAATGATTTGATAACGATGATTACTGGATTTTTATACGAATTTTGCAAAAAAAAACCATAGTTTGAAAAAATCCAAGATACACACAGTTCCGTATATTACTTATTATTTGCTGGAAATCGGTGGTTTGCGTTGTGGCTAGAAATGTCATCAGTTGGCTTTCTGGCTGTGGTATCTGTCGGATTTCTGTTTTTAACAACATGTATGTCACGCATCGATCTAAATCATAACAAGTTAGAAATTATTACCAAAAAATCCTTTTACAAAACATTGAATTTGTAATTATTACAGCATCGCAAAGTGGAAGCGTTGGCGTAGCTCTTTCAGCTATTCTTGGGTTGGCGGGCGCCCTACAATGGGGTATAACCTAATATTTAGCCTACGATAAAGTTTTAAAATATATTCAACAATTTTCTATTATGCTTAGGTAATTGATACTTTGCTTGAATGTCATTCATTAATATAATTAGGAATCAGACAATCTGCGGAAACGGAAAATTACATGACCTCTGTGGAACGTGCTTTTGAATACTGCAATTTAAAACCAGAGGCACCTCTAGAACAACCTGATGGTAATTGCATAACTTAACTAGAATCTATAAACGCCTAAATATTTTGTAAACTAGTTTTAAAAAATAGCCTCATTTACAGTTATGTAGTTCAATTTACCTAGTATCAAATATCAATTTAGATAAAGAAATTCAAACGCTTTGGCCAAATGAAGGACGCATAAACTTCCAGGATGTGTCACTAGCTTACGATGACACTAATGTACTCCAAGATATTACATTTCAGACAGAATCACAGGAAAAAGTTGGCATTGTGGGGAGAACTGGAGCCGGGAAGAGTTCTCTGATAGCAGCTATGTTCCGATTGACTGAACCTGGAGGCGTGATTAATGTAGACGATGTATCTATCCAACAAATCGGGTTGCACACATTACGTTCGAAAATATCAATTATTCCCCAAGAACCAGTAAGACTTCAATTTGAGTTGACAAAGCAATTGACATTCGAGGCAATGCCTAGATTTTAGAACCTCACTATTTGTAATACATACTATTTGCATCATTAAACATCAGGTTCTCTTTACTGGAAGCTTGCGATATAATTTGGACCCTTTCAACGAATTCTCGGATGACCAACTATGGCGGGTTTTGCAAGAGGTTGATCTTCATCACGCAGTGCAAAGTCTGGAGTATAAAGTTGCAGATGGAGGTTCAAATTTTAGCACGGGTCAAAGGCAACTTGTATGCTTGGCGAGGGCTATTTTACGGAAGAATCGCATCCTTGTGTTAGACGAAGCTACAGCGAATGTAGATCCTTCGTACGTTACAATAACGCGTCGAATATTTACTTCCCTACTGCATACTTATGATAACTCTGAAAAATACGTATTTTTAAAAAAACATGCTTTTAATGATAAATTGTAATATTATTTGCAATGCTGTTCAGGACGGATCATCTTGTCCAGACCACCATAAGGGAAAAGTTCTCCGATTGCACGATTCTAACAATAGCTCATCGACTTCAAAGTGTTATGGATAACGACAGAATCATGGTATTGGACGTGGGGAAAATTGTTGTAAGTTTTCGTAAACTGCATTAATTTTCACCGGATTTCCTGGCTAATTTCCGTTAAATATGATTTGTGAAAATCTCTAGGAATTTGACAGTCCAGCTGTGCTTCTTCAAAATGAGAACGGCGTGCTTTCCAATATGCTAAAGCAGTATAGCCTTAGTGTAACAGAAAAATAATTATTTTTTGATCCATTACCGCCACCTGCTTTCTTATTTAAATAATCTGAAATTTTACACATGTAAAAGAAAAATGTTTTGTACACCTTGAAGGGCTTCATGTTAGGCGGAAATGGACATAATAAATCAACATCACAAGATGTATAATTTATTACGGAGAAAATGCTAAATTCTTTTCCAGATGCTCATTGACAAAAAAGTCAGACGTTGTACTCGTATCTGTTCATAAGTACGTAAAGTTACCCTCAACTGAGGATGCGAATCTGGAGGAGCAAGAGGAGGTATCCTAGGTTGGAGAGCTTACTTCCTCCACAACTCCCTTTCCGTCAGTAATAGGCAACGACGAATACATACGCCAGAAAAAAACGAATCTTTACGGAATTCGGTTACGCTGCTTCATCCCAACATATGTGAAGAAAATCGATTTTGATGCTGTTGAAATTGACTTGCATTTTAGATACTGCGAATAGTCTTCCTGTTGGTATAAATTGAAGTGCAACAGGGAAAACAGGAGGAGAGATTACTTTGAGCCTTTACTACTTACTTATAGAATCAGTAAATCACAAGAGCTCAGTAATTGCCGGTCTTTTTAATTAACTTCCACTTTAACATCAGATTAATCAGAGAAACAGTTGGTAAAATGGCGAGCGAGGCCCAAACCGTTGAAGAGATAGAAGCTGAAATACTGGCAATTTTGGAAGATTGTCGGAAGAAAGGGTTAAGTAAAGATGAGATTCGAGAGATATTTTCTCCGTTAGAACTTCCCGATAACTGTAACAGCAATCGAAACGTTGAAGGTAATGAAGGTAGGAATGACGATAAAAGGAGGAGAAACGGGGAAAATCGGAAAGGTGGAAATTGGAAATGGACGCTATGTTACATAGCTGCAGTGCTCGTAATTGGGTCCTTCACTGTTACCTTCTATCCAGAGGAAGTTAAAGGAATCCGCTTTCATGTTTTAGCTGCTACACGCATTGCATTGATAAAAGTAAGTCAATAAAAGGTTTGATTGATAGACGAAATATTGAATGACCGATAATGACAAAACTTGTATTTCTCTCGTAAGGTTCTCCCGTATTGGGATTGGACTGATATGTATTACAGTCGATGTCTGGTTCGGAATCCCTTTTTCGAAGCACCAAATCTGAACGTTGATGATTGCAACGTACGATGAAAACAGTAATTCAAATCATGCGAATATTCAAGTCGTAACTAATTAAGGGATTCTGGAAAACTATGTCAATTATTATGCTATTATCTAATTTTCTTACAGTTGTGTGAAACGTTGGAAGGGATTGAACGAGTAGGGAATATCAGCCAGGCCGCAGTGATTGAGCAGTACATAAAACAGGAGCGACCATTTATTGTGACAGATGCTATGGACGATTGGCTCGTTATGAAGACGGATCAATTCTGGTTTGACAATATTACGGAGGTATGAATGTTCAGTGTGTAGTTGTACAATTTGGCGATTCTAGCAGAAAGTTTAACATTCGGAATGACTCGCATGTGTAGATATACATACACCACAACAACTACCGGGTTTGCAATATCCAGACAAATCTACGAGTATCGTATGGGGATATTGGACGAGTTATGCGAAAGCTGTACAGTCCACATACAAGCCAATGGTTCCTCCACTGGTAATAAATGCAAACTTGCATGCAATGATCATCGAACTTTATAAGATTTGGCACTACGTAGAATGGCTTGTCTTGTTAGGGAAAACTGCCAGAAGGAAAGTGCCAAAGCTACAAGACAATTCTATAAGCGGCCCTATTTCATCTCGAATTCGTTGGATTTCACTGGTTCCAACTGGGTCCTCATGTCTTCCGACTTTAGAGGAAGGGTTTACAAAAAGGTGAAATTTTTTTTTAGTTCAAACAACCTTATTGTAGAAACTAAAATTTATTTGTTGCCTATAAACTCTTAATGTAGATTGAATCGAGTGACAGTCTCTTAATGCTTTACCAAATCCGCGGCTTTAATCACATTCGTTTAAGTCCCCGGGAGACATGTCGTGGCTATTGTCCTGAGTTAACGGAAACTCTTGCGGAAGGAGAGATACGTAAGTACAATTAAGTTTTTCCGTCCGTATTTGCCTTTACATTGCCCTTCTTCACTCGTAATACTTTCCCTGTAATCTAGTTGTTGCAACCAATCTGCTTTGGATCTTTGAGTATATCCCTGGAGAAGACGGAGATAATCTAGCAATCTTATCCGAGGTTTCGTGGCCATCCCTAGAATGAAGTCGATCAAACATTTCAACTACCTACATATTTAACCATATTACTATTGTCAACTTACTAAATAAAACTTAACAAAGTAGATCAGAAACTACGTGCATCCATCGTTATTCGATCATATGCTATTCATATTTCATATGGTATTCATGCGGGTAAGTGCTGGTGGGTGAATAGTGTCAAACGTTACTCGATCAAACTTTCGTGTCCACCTACACCATGCTCTGATTATACATAATTCTGCAGTAAGAGCTATCGGGGCGCGGTCCGGGCAGTCGCCTTTGTAAGGAACTATGGTAGCACTTCCCATGTTTGATCGTTCTGTTGTATAAACCTCAAACCTTCCTTCCGTTCCATCTTCCGTGCTTTCCTCTTTCTCTACTATTATAACTATCTGCATTTTATACTTTTACTTTCACCCTCACTCACATGACTTGCAGTCGTGCATACAGTCACATTAGTGAACTAGGTATATATGTACAAAAAATTGCTTAGTGAACGTCACATAAACTGGCTACAATGGCCGACAAGAAAGATACTCCAAAAGTAGACTCCCAGCAAACGATTGACGAAGCTGTTGTTAATTTTTTGAAAGCTCGACAAGAGCGTATTTTGGTTCGAAGGGGACGAATTGCTGAAAAGTTAGCCAGGTAATGGTATATTATTAGCAGACAAAGTAGCTCCTACATAATGCTTAATAAGATGTGAAATAATTAACAAGTTCAACAATTTAAGGAAATTTGACAAGCAACAGGACACAGGTTCGAATGCATCCTCACTGGAGGCTCTGGGTGGTGATGCCCAAGCAACAGCAGGTAGTCAAAGTGGAGCAGGACGTAGTGTCGTCGATAGAAAACCTAGTACCGCTGGTGGAAGCAAGGATGACCGGAAAAATTCTATTCCAGGTGGGGAATTTGGGCATGATGGCAAGAGATCTACCGTGGACTCCTTAGATGTTCAAATTGACGAGAGTCGGAAACAGTTGGAGCAAATAATTTTAGATGGAGAGGCTTTGGTAAAGCGGAAAATCATTTTACCTCGTTTTTTAAAACATTTTTACATTAGTTTACCCTACGCTCCCCTGGTTTATTTTTCATAGATAACTAACGTTCGAGTTGCCTCGGAATGCCGAGAAAAGCTTCGGCATATTAAACAATCAGAAACTAGAAAGGAACGAGTAGACCGCCTCAATCAAGAGTCCGACGAGTGTCAGGAGATGTACGACAATCTCAAACCAAACTGGGATATCAAAGGAGAGAAAGTTCTGCCGCTGGATTTATACGCTCAAATAAAAAAGCAACAGGAAGCCTGCGAAGAACTTCTCACAAAAAAGGATGACTTGATTATTTCCCTGCAACGAGAAATCGAAGAGAACGACTTTGAATATGAAACCAACCTGGAGAAGTACCAGAAAGATGTAAGCCTCATCGGGGATCGAATTGATGACTGTGTAGATGACCTCCAGTCAGCTTTCCTTAACGAGTTGAATCTAATCGAGGACTACACGTGCCGAAACCGTGAAGTTCTGTTGGAGGAAAATCAACGGGAATGGATGGATCTTCTGGACGACTTTGAAACAATGGAGGAGGGTCACCTCAAAGATAGGAAACAGGACGCTCTAGATAAATTCAAGATATTGAATGACATGTATATAACCGTGAAGCAAGAATGTCGTGCAATGCGTCACAGATTTGAAGACGATCTTCGAATCCTAGTCCAAGAGCTCGAGCAGATCAAATATGCCACTCAATTGAACATGGAAAAACTTCAGTATAACTTGGCCATAATTCGTAAACGGTATAAGGAAAACGTTGAAATGAAAAATATGATGAAACGACTTCTGCTCAAGTTTAACGAGAGATTCACGAACAAGTCTAGACAACTCAAAGCTAAAGTGGAGGCGGGGAGAAAGGAGGCAAAGAAAATTCTAAATGATATTGCAAAACTGGAAGAGAGTTTGGAGCAATTTGGCAGGAAAACTTTGCACTTGGCAGTGTCGGATTATAATAAATACATGGATTTGTGGATTGTCAGCGAAGAAATTGTCCGCGAGAGATTGCAAAAGTTGCTGGACAGCGAAAAGTTTATTTTTGAGACGCAACTCGGGATGGAGGTCCCATCACCGGACTTGTTCTATATGGATGCCAGGCCTGCAGCAGTCACAAAATATATGGAGAAGAAGAGCACTAAATATGCTGAATGTATATAAACCGTTTTGGTAAACTCTAATTATACCGAGCAGAAATAATTAGTTAACAGCTATTTTGCTCTTGCTCTGTATAGTACAAGAGCAGCCACATAAAGCGTCAAAGGCAGACAGAAAGCAAAGCAAAAAGGAATCGGTTTTTACAGATGACCTTGAAAGCGAACCTGAGATTGGTGCTAAAGCTAAAGGAGAGGCCGAAAACAATGAAGTGGCTTGTCAACCGCAGCCCGCTGCTAGTCTCTTGCTTCAACCATCCGAGTCGATAGTATGTGAATTTTCAAAGAAGTAAACATCACTATTTCATCTGTAAAATATATTTAAGTGGGAATGATTTCAATCAGGAATTTCTCCCTGGTCCTGAGCCCGACCCGGCTATACAGCGGCGATTAATGAAACACGTTGCAAAGGTCATTTGCGACGAGAGTGGGTTTATTGTAGAGGATGAGTTGAGGAGGTTGCTTGAACCTTTGGTTGAAACGGAGAGGAATCTCGTCAAGTTGGATGCACTTTTAAAAGTAAAATGCATCACAGTTGCATCTTGTTTATCAGTTATCAATTAAACCCTCCCCCACAATTAAGTGTTATATTTGACAATTACTTGTATGCATAGGCTTTAGGGATAAATACGGTCTCAGAAATGCAGTATTTGGCCCATTTCCTCTTGAAAAGGTGTCGTGTTACAAAAGGCGTGATTTCAAGGGTAAATAAGTTAGCCTTGTCAAATTGGATTTTAAAATTGAATTATTTCTTATGTCATTGTCATTTGGATTACATTTGCATTAGATTGGCTCCGATTATTCTGCTCATCTGTCAGAGATGAATGTTAGTCTTGATGGGATTCTCGAAAAAAATGCATTGGATGATTTGGAATCAGGTTCAGTATCCACGAAATCAAAAACCCCGTCTCCTCTGCTAACCATGGACGATGAAACTTTCTCCACGGAATTCAAGGAGTGCGATTGTAACCTTTCACCTTGTGGATATGAAGATGAAGAAGATCAAGTAGTCGAAGCAAATGACTTAGACTGCGAACCTGAGATTTGTGCTGGAGCTAAAGGAGAGGCCAAAAACTTTGAAGTAGCTTGTCAGGCGCAGCTTGCCGCTAGTCTCTTGCTTCGACCATCCGAGTCGTTAGTATGTGAATTTTCAAAGAAGTAAATATCACATAGCACCTGTAAACCATATATTTAAATGGGAATAATTTCAATCAGGAATTTATCCCTGGTCCTGAGCCCGACCCTGCTATACAGCGGCGATTAATGAAACACGTTCCAAAGGTCATTTGTGATGAGAGTGTGCTTGTCGTAGAGGAAGAGGATGAGTTGAGGAATCTCGTCAATGTGGATGTACTTTTAAAAGTAAATGCAGCAATGCATATTATGCTATGTTGCATTTTTGTTTATCAGTTATCAATTAAACCCTCATCCACAATTAAATGGCATATCATATTTGACAATTACTCGTATGTATACTATGTATAGGCTTTAGGGATGATTACAAGAATACAGCATCAGATATTTTAAAATTGAATTATTTCTTATGTCAATGTCATTTGGATTGCATTCGCATTAGGTTGGCTCCGATAATTCTGCGAATGTGTCAGAGATGAATGTAAGTCTTGATGGGATTCTCGGAAAAAATGCATTAGATGATTTGGAAGCAGGTTTAGTATTCACGAAATCTAAACCCCCGTCTCTTCTGCAAACCCTAATCGATGAAACTTTCTCCACGGAATTCAAGGAGTGCGATTCTAACCTTTCATCTTGTGGAAAAGAAGATGAAGGAGAGGACGAAAACAATGGAGTAGCTTGTCAACGGCAGTCCGCCGCTAGTCTCGTGCTTGAACCATCCGAGCCGATAGTAGGTGGATTTTCAAATTTTCAAATTGTCATTCTTTCACCTTGTGGACGAGAAGATGAAGAAGGGAAAGTAGTCGAGGTAAAAACGAAATCTGCCGAGCAAGACCTTACCGAGGATAAGGATGAAACAGAAACAGAATCTATCATGTCAATGGACAGCAGTTCTAATGGCTCTGATGAGTTTATGTACATCGAGCCGCACGAGGTTATCGAGGCATTGACAGAATTTTGTAAAGATTACAATGCTAAGATTACTGTGTAAGTGGATATTCGGAACAATGTGCTTGCTTTAGTATTTACATATATTGTTAGAATGAAAAACACTGTATTTATTTTCATGTTCATAGGGAGCTGCCAACACTGGACGAGTTAATTGACAAAAAACTGAAATCATTCAAGTATCCCTCGCACGCTACAATTATGGAGTACTGGGAGAGACCTGTTAGAGTTTTAAATGTCAGAAGCGTGGAATTTTGGAACACTATGCAGTATTGCTTTGAGCAATACCATAAATCACTAAGAGGTATATTATACGAATGATTTGACCACGCACATTAATATCCGTTAACATGCAACATCTACCTTTGTTGAATTTCAGAGAGGAATGACCTGGTGGAGCAAGTGACACAATTATACAGCCAAAACTTTGAGTTAAGTCACTTGATGCAAAAGCATGTTCAAAGTGCAAAGCGGTTTTTGCCAAAGCCCTCAGAGAATCGCCCTGCGTTCAGAACATCAAATATGAAATATTGTTAGTTAGTCACATTGACTTTGTAAATAAATCATTTGAATAAATCATTTCTAGATATAAAAATTTAGGCTGGAATTGCAAACTAGTTTCTACTGGGTATCGCTTACGTACGGTTATGGTAGCACCGCGCTGTACATACTAGGTACGTTAGTGTCGTTAGTACTCTGTCTACAACCACGATAGTATCAATTTCCTGTGTCAAGAGAATCCTACATCATTCTAATCACTCGTACAACTCTAGAAACTTCAACTCACTCCCAACTAATAAGTAACAAGTTTTGGTTACTTTGAAGTATAAGATTAACTTTGTGTCAATTTTGGTAGCTTTTGATGCATGTTATTATTGTCTTTAATGCATAAAATGCGGCTAGCCTTTTCCTGTGTGACATAATTAGTACCTGGTAAACTCGTATTGATTTGATCAAATATGTAATGGTAATGTCGTTTGTATGTATCCCAAAGAAGGGATTGAAAGAATCCAATATATAAATGAAACTTGTGAGGGATAACAGGCACAGTGTTGCAAGTGAATAACAAGTCGCACGAACGAACATCGTGTCCCGAATTACCAAATTGCAAAATGGGCAAATGGAAAATTGTACTTGGTGTGCTAATAATAGTAGTTTTATCGTCATTGTCATGTCATGTAAGTCATTGTTGGTTATACAATTTAGAGATTGCATAAGATTTTTATAAATGTTTTTTCGTCCTACAGGCTCTCAATTTTAGTCAAGACCACGTCGTGGTCTGGTTTGATCCTTATGTTTCGAAGAGAGATGGTGATGGGCGGTTTAATGCGTACGGCGGACCTGGACTTATTGAACTGTTGAAGAAAGTTGCATCGAAATTTGGGCGAATCATGATGAGAGACGTAGAGATTCAAAACTACAAAACAGGTCCGTCCTTCAGTGTCCCGACCAGCTTCTTACAGGGTTACTTGTCTCGAGATTTTAATTTTTAATGTAATTACTTATATGTTTTTTAACAACTGCAGGAATTTCCACAGAATATATACCAACAGCGGTAGCGAATTTTAATAAATTTCACAGGAAAGCGGAACAAGTACCACTTGAGCTACTTATGGTTTTTGACGATTCAGGATATGAATCAAAACTCTCAAGTTTTGATATAGCAAAAGAGTTAGCTGATAGAGCCAATTCCATTTTCGCAGGAACTGTAAAAACAATTGTATTCCAGTATGAGAAGTTAAATTCTAATAATAAGGGAGTTTTTGAAAGCCAGCTTATGGCTTTGCACAGCAACTTGGCCAATGCCACTTTTCCGTACAAATTGGGAGCCCAATTGCATGAGTTCGATTGCGGCAGAGAATCCAGTACTTTGAAGTCGTATTTGCCACCAGTTCTAAAGTACTTTGATATAGTCATATTCTCTGTACAACTGCCTGAGAATCATTTACAGGAAGGAGCGTATAGTACAACCAGAAAATTCTTTGAATTTTTTAAAAACTGCGTTTGGAAAGTAAAAGAAGCTAGGACAAGTGTTGAGATCGGGTTTAAAGCATATTGGCCAGATACCGATACATATAATGTGCAGAACTTTACTGAATTCGTCGTTTTCTGGGAGGAAATGAATAACTGGGCTGTAAAGCATAACGCAACTGTAGTGTTACAGGAAGCTTTTGACAACCCATTCAAGAAATCAATTCCCCCCACGAGAACTAGCGGATGGTGGAGACTCGTTGAAAATCCTCATTATTACGGTGTTGCCGATTATGTCTTTGAGGAAAAGGAATCCCGTATGTCCATATCAGTAATACTACCAATTTTTAATGTAAATATGATAAATACTAACAGTATGCCTTAAGTAGTCCAGGTGAAGATCTCTATGCAAAATCTACCAACACCGACCTCGACCCCTCTAGAATTATCAACGCCAACACCACCTCCTTCCACTCAAGAACCACCAACATCACATCCTTCCACTCAGGAAGCGACAATACCATCCACTGAAGAATTAACAAATACACCTCCTCCCTCTGAAGTGCCAACATCACCTTCTCCTGTCACATTCATCAACGACACGCATCAATTAATTATTATAGCAGGGGTTACTGGATCCATACTATTCGGATTTATCATTCTGTCAATGTTTGTCATGTACAAAAGAATAACCAGTACAGTGACACAGCAACATTGTTTAACCAGAGATGAAATCAAACAGTTCTTTAAAGGAGGCGGTTCCTCCATTTCTAAGACCCCAACTATTGAAGGGATTTCTAGCGCTGCGTACAACAAGAAGCTGGAAATCTCGAAGGGCTCGTTCGTAATAGGTTTGTGTTTATATGATACATATTTCTAAAGAATTACATCTATCAGATCATGGAACCCCACGGTTAAGTTTGTCAGCTTGGTTAAGGCGGATATCCGCATAACCGACGAAACTGCATTTCGGAGCAACGTGAAATTTTTCTGTTTACTCCACTTTTTAAAGTAGAAACTGCATTTTAAAACAAGGTATGCTCATGCTTAAGTTTCTGAATGAAGTATTTGGTAAATTCTTTGGTACTTAAATACTAATAATTATTGAGTCTGTCGTACGTGGCCTGTAAATGAAAATAGCAAGAAAAATATGAGTAAGAAAGAAAGATTAACAATGAAGCCATCACAGAATTCATCAATGTTAATATTTCCATGCAGCTTATACATCGGTCTTCATTTTGTTCCTGAGAAAAATTACTGCCATTTTGATGACACGCCATAACTGAAGAAAGTAAGTAAACTCGTATTATATTATTACTCATTTTGTAGATGAAACAAAAGTACTAGGAAGTGGCGAATTTGGAGCTGTTTATCGAGGAAGCATTAATGCTAAAAGCACTACCTATGATGTCGCTGTAAAAACAACCAAATCGTGCTCAGCTACAGGTTTGAAGGGGATTTTCTCAGAAATCAAAGTCTTATCTCATATTGGGACACACCAGAACATTGTGAGCATTGTTGGGGCTTACACTGCAGAATTACAAAAAGGTAGAAAGAGGCATGTCGTCAAATATTCCTTGCTACTTTGCTACGGCCACTGCATTCTGCGGTAGATTTTCTATCTCGCCTTGCTTAGTTTGATTGAATTGCAAATCATGGTACACTGTAATTCCTGTTTTAAGGGAAAATCTACGTTTTTATTGAACTGTGCACTCTTGGCTCACTGGAATCGTATCTACGGACTAATATGTCAAGATACGAAATCATACCCGCTACCAACAGCGGTCGACATTCCAAACGAACCATCGGGGTTTCTACCAGTTCATCTAATAATAGATATAACAACATTCCAAACCAATTGAATCAACTACAAGTGCAAGACCTTCATAGATGGTCATATGAAATTGCGTGTGGGATGGAGTTTGTAACTTCCAAGCATGTATTATTTGAAAAAATGATAACTTCTTGTAATCAATGGAACGAGTGTTCGTTTCATGTTTTTTCAGTACATTATGTACATTTGATATTCGATATATCTATATGGCAAAAATTATTTAGGTTGTACATGCGGATCTTGCTACCAGGAATGTTCTCCTCACTAACAACAAAGTAGCAAAAATAAGCGACTTCGGCCTTTCTCGTCGGTTGTATAATTATACCAACTATGTGAAGTCTCAACAAGAACCACTGCCGTGGCGTTGGATGTCACCCGAATCGCTGGCTCGGCTAGAATTCAATGAAAAATCAGACGTGTGGTCATTTGGAGTGACCCTGTGGGAAATATTTTCTTTCGGTACTATGCATGTTTCGTTTTTGCTACTTTAGAAAATGCTATCAAAATTCATTTTCAAAATACCGTATTAAATTCCTTTTTTCAGGGGATATGCCTTATCCAGGACTGTCATGGAGTATGAACTTTGTTTCTAGTTTAGAGAACGGTTTGAGACCAGGAAAACCCAAATGTGGATGTGAAGAACTGTATGTTATATAAAACAATTGCCATATTAAAAAAACATTAGGTATCAAAAACATTTCAGGAACCTTTTGTTCACTTGCTTTTCTCAGGTATTCAGTACTGACGCAATGTTGGGAGCTTGACCCACAAAGTCGACCTCCATTTTATGCATTGAAAACAATGCTGAAATGAACTTAAGGGTTTTCGGTGCATGTACAGGGTCAGTCAAAGAAATCCGACATACTTTGCTTATCTAACACTATATATGCATGAAACTAATTACGCGTTAAACCTTCAAATCATTACCCCTATAAAATTTCAGTTGGTAAATGAAAATGTTTAGTACACTTAAAAATGTCATCCTTACAATTTTAACAAATCACTGAAATTACCAAGTATATATAGTCTTCCATCATCTATGGGAGTTAAATTTAATCAATCTAATATACTATTTATTTTATTTTATTTGTGCAGTTATATAATTAAAATAAAACAAAGTGCACTGACTTTCAGAAAGCAACTAGCAATGTATCAATGCATAACAGCGCGATATTAAAATGCATTAACTGCACACTGCTGCACTGACGCCACATCAAATGATCATCAATCAACAACTACACACTTTTTTGCTTTTGTGCTCTGCTACGGAAGCAATCGGGAACTGTTCACGGACTTTGCGGTGAAAAGGCTTTGCTCAAAACCTCTTATTGAACAATAAAAAATTAGACACTCGACTCCTTTTAGAATCTCCTCGAATACATACCTGAATGTTCTCCTGTTGTTCTCAGCGTTTGTTTTGGCTTATACTACTTTGTATGCATATCTAAAAATCAGAGAATTATATGCCCGTACGTATATATATTATCCTTTTCAAGTAAGCAACACGCCGCATTTTATCTCCTTTTCCAGGTCAGTTTTATGGGCGTATATGGGTTCGCAGAGTTGGCAAGATCGGGTCGAATTCCGGATGGATAATGTAGTAAAGCAGGGAAATGAAAATGCATATATACATTTCAAATGGCAATGAATGTAAAAAATGTATTTATCTTCTTCGCCCGTGCAAACTTTTTCTTTGTAGTATTTCATTTCACCAAGTTGTTTGTCAAATTACATATACCAGGAACTAATGAACCACTCCTTCGTCTCCAAAAAAAAACTAGCAACATTAAGGCAGGAAAGGATTGAGATGATAATGGTAAAAATAGAGAGTAACAAAACCACATGGGCTTGGATAGAAATCCATTACGATTTTATCATTTCATTCCTTGAAAACCATAGCGTGTTTGATAGCAATGTCAGCATCAATTCACGTATTGAGTATTCCAGCACAAAAAGGCACAGCTCTTTCCTTCCATGTATGTCATCCATTTGCATCCTACCGCATATTCCAGTATTCAAACACTACATGATGTTACGGGTTTCGTAACACTTTTAATAAAACTAAAATCCTCTCCAGCAAGATTTCCCTTTTTTCTTAGTTCTGAGACATCTTCAGATTTCCATTTTTCCACCATTCTCATTCACAACTACCACATCAAGCTACTTTCACTAGTTTCTTCTTGTTGTATACTTGTTGTCGCTGCGCTGGGGGAGAGGTACACTAGGTCTAGACCTGTACAAGTTTCTAAAGAATCTAAAACTGGAGCTCTTCCAAGCTAAGCTATATGCCATTATTATCCTGGCTCTACCAGACAATATATAGCAGAACGTTTTGCTATAAAAGCTAATACAATGCATGCCATTTGTGTATATACAATACATTCACTACGTCACATCACCGTTCTAATAGCCCATTGCATTAGTCAAGTCCAATGCATGCTCCACGATACTCCAACTCCAGCGTTGTCCATGTCCCATACACACGAACACACGTAAGTTGTAAGTACAGCAACCAAACCAATTACACAATATACTAATACGCAACACAACCAAAAAGTGAAAAAACCAGGCAGCAGCTGATGGTGGAACAACATGAAGACCTGCCACCAGCAGTGTACCACCGTCACCGTCGTCGTAGCACACTGCTACACAATAACCCTGTATTCTGCATAACACTGCTTTCACATCGTATTCATATTTAGCCGAGAAAGCCGACCGATGCGGTATCTCAACCAATGCACAAAGCGGAATACGCCTATGCAGAAGATTTTTATTACTTGTGTTTCACTTCACAAAAACACAGAGATTTTGTTTGTGAGTGAATGTGATTGTGAGGAAAACTTTGTGCTAGCTATGCTTTCCCATTCCCATTATATTCCTTTATACCAAAACTAGTCAAAAAATATCTGAAATATATAAGTATAAATTGGCTGTTATCTTCTTGTATGGCGATAAAGTACATAGCTGGGAAGGTCTATAAAACTGGGAAAATAGACTCTAATCTGTATGAGACACATCTGTCATCATCACCTCATCAACTTCCTTCGTCTGATCTATCACACGATCTACTATTTGAGTGCTGGGATGATCTACTTAGTGCGATTATTAGTACTTTTGTGTGTACACTTGCATAGCGTCCACCAGTCCAGCTCCGACCGGTCAATCAATCACCAAGTAGAAAATTTAAGTTTCGTGTGATATTAGTTATGATGTTATAATGTTTATGCAGCTGGAAGCTGGACACTCTAGAATCTGGAAATTCCAAGGGGAATCATGTACTGTACATCGAACCTCGATGTGTGCTTTTTTGCGTGAAAATGTTTTGTTGTTTCATTTAGTTGAGTAATCTGTCAGTTCTTGTAATTGTAAAAAATACTTTGATATTGCGCTATAAAACCACTCGCGTGATGTTGTTTTGTTTCTAAACACCGTCTCCAAACATCGAGCTTCCACAGCAAGAGAGCAATAAGCAATACACGATATACTTTGTAAAAATACCCAATTTGAAAGCGGTTATTTTGCTGGGAAAATGGAAGAAGTGGACACGATCACTGTAGCAGTGTCTGGAATCGACATAAATAAGGTTGAGCCTTTGGATACAAGAAGATTGGTAACGTTTATCAATCACTACTTGGCCACGACAGTTTCCTTCCTTAATCACTTTGCAACACAATGCGAATCCAAGTTAGACCGCATGCAGCAACAGCTACATCGAGTCGAGTGTAGATTAAAGTTACTGGAATGTAAATTAGCTTCTATACCAGGGATTCCAAGCACCCCGACCGTTGAAGGTATTCCAAACGCATCTACCAAAGCGTCGTCATCCGTACCTGGTCCTAGTAGTAGTAACGCGTCTAATAATAATAGTAGTAATGCTAACGCTCACCCTACAAATATAAACTCAAATCCGAGTTCAAATCCTTCTACCTCTGCCTCCTCGCCACAACCGAAACCTGAGGCGGATCAGTCATCTACTTCAGAGAAACAAGGAGACAGTCGTTCGGAGGAACACCAGGCGGAAGGGGAGGCGAAATCTGGGACCAGTTCAAGTGCTTCAGCGAGGGAAGATCCACGGTATGCAAAGTACTTTAAAATGGTGACTGTTGGTGTTCCAGTGCAGGCTGTTAAGCTAAAGATGATGTCTGAAGGAGTGGACCCATCAGTACTGGATAACTAACTAAAAGATAGATATGTGGTGACTACAATATCCGTCATTCTATATTTAAATTCTCAGTGATATTAGAGTTTGAAACTTTAAAAAAAAACTTGTGGACCTTTTCCAAATGAGCAACCAACTCCACCGTTACCCGTCTCTCATTACCCGTTAATAAATTCATTATCAGCGAGAATAAAAACAAAATTGGATGCGACTTTTCAGTTTGATTAATTTATTCAGTGAATTCGGTGTTTGAAAAACTGATGTAGGCTTATTAATAAGTTATTAATAAGAGCTGTCATCTAGAAATAACTCAAACACAGTGTGTACTAACTTTAACAGTATCAAAGTATCAAACATCTATTACACTAAAAACCCTAATTCGTCATAATACGGCAGTACCATGCATTGTAACTTCTTGTAAAGTAACTCTACTACGCAATCT
>JAANSN010002079.1:0-26943 GCA_036850665.1 Dicranocentrus wangi | reverse complement strand
TCTAAAACATGATATTATTCTTCTCAAGTTTTTACCCACCTTCATCTCAATTTTACTACGTGGACTGGACTTTCGTGTTTTAAAGTGGAATCTGAAGAGAGAAAAAAAAATCCGAATGTGAGGTACATCCGTTTGTCCGCCCTTTAAAACATTTTTTTATTTGTATTCAATGAACTTGCAATTTTTTTCCAGTTGAACGTGAGAATCCGCTGTTAAGTTCCTCATCATGATTATTATTATATCCACGCTAACGTGATACTACTATGCATACTATGATAAACGTAGTTGATAATATTTTCCTTTTTGTTGGTCAATGCTTGTATAATGCAAATTTACCAATTTCCAAACTGTGACCGTGGGAGAATGACTAATTTATGATTTAGAGAATACCACACGGAAAGTAGACAGATTAAAAAATATATATACCTCACGTAAGTACGAAATTATTATTTTTATTCATTTTTGCTTCCCTTACGTAGTTAAAAAGATTGCAGAAACCAGATTTAAGCCAAAGATTATAGTTAATAGTTAATAAATTACAATCCGAGAAGGGCATTAATTGTCCACATGAGAATGGATGAGTAGTAGTCGACCTCTGTGTCTCTCTGAACCCCAAAAAAGGGACCACAGAAAAACTTCAATGGTTTCAGGGAGGCCCTCACCCGCCTCCCCAGCTTCATCTGGAATAATGACGTGCCACCCCGGTTCGTGTTCCACCTGGTAAACTGGCCCAACACGAGCTTCGACTTGTCACCACACTCAATGTAGAACGGAAGGGTGTAGTGGATCAACAAAACCGTGATGCAGCCAATTACTGGAAATGTCCAGTACAAAAACAGTGGAATCAAGCCGAATAGCTTAACCGCTCCCACAACACTCCCAACCACAAGGCAAAACGAGGTGGACACACAAATCGCAATGACTGGGGAACTGAACGAATTGGCCATTTGGACTGTGAGTTGCGTCGCCTTGTAGAGTTTCAGTCCCATGGAGCTTTCCCACCGCGTGTGAACACTTCGCTCGACTTGAACCCCAACGAAAATCATGTGAACTGAGACCAGCACCATTTCAGCGTAGCCGATAAATAACAAACTGAGCCAGGCAATAATGCCGCTGGCGTGAATCAGGGGGACAGCCCCGATAAACCACTGCACCACCTTGACAAAGTATCTTCGGAACAGGAGACAATTTTCCTCATCGTCAATAATATTGCCACACAGACTTTGTGGGATGAGGTCGTTGACGAGAATCCCATTTGGCGTGTCGCTATTCGGTAAAATTACAGTGGCTGGGGTGAGGGTAAAAGCGATTCCAAAAACGAGAATGTTCGTGATTCGGAGGAAGCCTTGTAACAGCTTCCAGAATAATTTGGAGTGAAACATGCCTTGGTCGTAGGGACTGCTGAGGTGGGAATAAGTCCGTTCTGGAGTAATGGAGGTGGTGGTGGTGATAATTACAAATACATAAATAAATCTAAATGTAGAGACGAAATGTATGTTTGATTGAAGATTGAGTGAGACTTACTGAGGTGGTAGGTTAATGGAATGAGGTGATTCAATGACTGGACCAGCTCCTCTGCATGTAAGAGTACCACAGAGGATGTCCCTACTGTCATCAGTTCCAGGAAAAATAGGATACAACTGAAGCCCATAACGCCGAGGGATACGCTCCCGGGAATGAGGAGACCTTTGTGGAATGCGTAGAGTGTGGTCAAGAGCCCCACGAAACCCACAAAGCCGAAGGTGTTGACAAGCCAGGTGTAATAGACGCGCTTATCCTGGCGGTGGCAAATAAACTCCCCTTTGGTCTCATCGAAGTTGACCAGATAGGGAAACCAAAAGCGACCGTAAAGCCTATTGTAGGTGGAGAACGCCTGGAGGCACTGGGTCGACAGGGCTAGCTTCATTTTGCTGCGGCGAATGACCCACGATTCTCTATCGTAACTGAATTGACTGATGTTATGAGTGACTTGACGGATTTCTCACACAGGTTATTTTTGTCAGTTGTTACCCATTTCGTACGCTCACCTTAATGCAGAGGAGATGGATATATTACCCGGTTAAAATAATGGGTCACATTGTCCGAAATGTCGCCTGTAATTTGGTTAAATGCTTTGACTTTTGCTAAACTGTGAATACAAGAAATCTGACAACACGAGGCGTATACAGTAGCTTCGCTATCATCGCAAGAGTCAATTTTTTAAAATTGTTTTTTCCATGTTACAAAATTACGAAACTGATTTGGAACCTGCTCTAATTCTTTTGCCTTGCCTAATAACAACTTTCCATAATAGCTGCTGTTTTAGGGTTAGGACCACTCATCATGCAGGAGAAAGTTAATAAATGTATTCCTATTTTATCTTTAAAAATTACACGGTTTAGTACAATTCCCTCGCTCAGTTTTCCAACGTTGGCAGTTTTCAATAATTGACTCTAAATCCAACTTTGTTTCGTTCCCACAACTTGTTTCACGCTGCTCATAATATTTCTGATTTCAAATTTCGAACTGATGTGCAACGTACTTTCATTATACGAATCTCCATTATATAGTCAAATTGTAATATACTCGACTCCTTTCTATTTACTCGTCCTGCAAATTATACTCAATGCATTATATTTGCTGCAATAATACATAGTTTTCGTCATGGCATATGACAAGGAATTATCCCGTTTCACAAGAACTTTAGAGGGCTGTTATTGTTTGACGAAGATATATGTATCATAATGGAAAGGTCCGTCTTTGAATGTTAGCAAGATTTTTCCATGCACAGCCATAACGTTCCGCTTATTCGTAGTCGTAGCTTGTGCATAGCTTTTGTCCCGGTATTTTGACGTACGAAACGTTCATTTCCTGTATTGTTATTCCATTTTGAATTGAATTCCAAGCCAGTTGACCACCCACCCACATGAGCAAGATAAGAGCTAATAAATGTTCTAACTTGCATCACATTTTTGTTAGGAATGTTTGTGATAACACAAGATTTCCTTTCTGTCCAATCTGTCGTTTGTGTTTCTCCTTTCGATAACTGCAAGTGAAGCTGGTCTATGGACGGTGTGAAATTGTTTGGCTTGTTTTGTTTCCTCCAGTTTATTTTTTAACTTAAACAAGTAACCCCGCAGCGGAGAATTGACAAGTGATAAGGACCAGGATATTATGGCAATTTTTGGCATATGGTGTAATGATCACTTATAAAGTAAAAAGCATTTTTATTTATTTCACATAAGATATTTCCTTTCATTATATCATGTATATCACAATGTGTTCGTGAGTGTAAAAAATCTCATTTTCGCGTGAGGTGTTGCGTGTCATGTCATATGCGGATGCGGATTAGCAAAATATCTTAAAGGCGTACATGCACCAGGCAAGTATTTGTAGCATTTTTTTGCAATAAATAATTATATTTGGCAGTTTTTCAGTCGTCCTCCATGCTCCCTCCGTCCCTCCTTCCCTCCTACCTTACGGCTCTGGCGTAGAAAAGGAAATGCTCCTCACAACATTTTCCCGGTCCGTCCTCGTAAAGGCCACCAAGTTTGCGTCATGCCCGATCGTGCCATTCACCACATTTTGACACGCACTGTCTGAAAATATTTTGATGTAGTCGGCACTGCTCACACCGTTCTTCAACAGCAGGACTTTATGGGCGTAGGGAAGCCACGGGTGGGTACGGTTTCCACAAAGGGGTGCACAAGTGTTAATATCTGACACCGGGACCGTGTAGATTCCTCGCGTGGTAGAGTTCTTCCAGAGAAAGGTTGCCTGCAGGGGATTGTCTGCTGAGATTTGACCTTGACCTTGCAATTGAAAGCTGCATAGGGGTGTCCTATCGTTGAGGATGATAGGAGTACCCGGCTCTATTTGGAGAGTGGAGATGTGTCGATAAGCCTCATTCGTTGAGCAGTTAGTTGACATCGTCGTCATGCTCCACTTCCCTGTCTCCACTTCAATGGCCAACGGGGTTTCTGTATCTAAGATCTTATGACACCTGAGTATTCGCGAGGGGGCGCGGGTATCTCTGTTTGGACCTGAGGAGGTCGGAATTCAAAATAGGTTTCAAACATGCTATTTATTCTAATCGTCCCTTCCGATTTCAAAATTTTCTTAAAACTTACCAAATTTCACCCGCTCTGAAAACCTAACAAGATCTGAGGTCGTGCTTCGTGGCTTTCTCAGGGGAACGGCTCCAGCTAGCCCCAAGACTACAAGTAGTACGAAATAAGTGACGACGGAGACAGCCATCGTTTCAGAAAAAGTAATTGAATTACTAGTAGAGTTCATAAATTACTGTTTTTAAAGGAGTAGTATAGTTCAGTGAACTGGCTGTGGATATGTCTCAATTTTTTTGTATTTCTTAATGAGCACTTGTACTATGTATTGAAAATTTGAAAGGTTCTTAGCTAATGCGTCTATTCCTCCTGTCAACTCGAGAATACTTGAAAGGCTGAGAGCTAGCCCCGCTTTTAATTGATGGAAACGCGGATCTGTCGTCGTCGGCATCGTCATATTTCTGGAATATTTGACGTACTAGATTAAGGTTCTGCGTGTTTTATTTGTATACATGCATATTGATGCAATTGATATTAATGATCATTGTCAAATTGCATGTATATTAAACGTTTTTTCTGCACAATGAATGTATCACATACTCATCCGCTTTTGGTGTTTTGGTGCTAATTTTTTAGTGAACAACTGCGTAGCTGCATTTAACTAATAGTAATGACATGGCTTAAAACGTCACAGCTTATTGGATCCGTGTCCCATAATTCTTACATCGCATCGTGATCGTCAAAGTCAATTATTTACTCCATTTACCACACGCTGAAAAAAAGTACTAAGACAATAAAATTGATATGTTGTGGCGAGTGCCGATATATATATATATTAAAACAAAAAAACAATGATTCCGCTAAAAACCGCAAAGCAAAACGTCAGGATTTTACTAGGTTCCATGCCGTAGTAGTTACTTTACTATGGCTATTTTTATGTTCATGAAAATTCATGTTTTCCTATTTCCAATAATATCTTGTAGCTGGTTTTTGCGACAAATTAAAGAAGCGCGTCCACAAGCACGTCATTTTCACACTTATTTTTGAGTTGAACTAGGATATGGTTGAAAACTTGCTATTTTGGTTTGAGAAAGGTTATGACTATCACGGTTTATTGAGTGAAAAGTGATGCTTCTATACTTATTTTCGTCATTAACTGAAAAGATGTGTATTAGTCACATCACGGATGGATGGTGAGCTGGAGTTAGTAAATCATCCTTGCTATGAGGTTCGGTTGTCCAGAAACTAGATACGACTCTTTTAAGAAGGCTCATATTTTAGTTTCCAATGTTTGGCTAGTAGATTCACTGGTTTGATCCAAGTAGGTTTCTCTGGCATAGTATTGCCACTTTCAATTTTATGCAACCTCATGAGTTCGTTTGAAAACTGCAAGTGCACAGCCCATGTAATTTTTTATTAATTATGTAACATTAATTTTGGCATTAGCTTCCTCTAAAAACTGTTTGTTTTGCTTTTGCTTAAATTTGCAGATTACAAACTCACGTTCCAGACCACAAGGTGGGATTTAATTGAGAACATATCACAAGGTTATTATATACCTCTCTACACTTTGATCATTGTGGTCAATCTTTCCTGGAAAACTAGTAATTAATTGCATATACTCTCTGTGCTTATGTAGTGATAGCCAATATAAAGCAATTTCTCAGAAACTAAAATCACGAGACTAATATTTACAACGCAACCCAGATGTCAACAAAATGATTCGAATTAAACAATCATTGTAAAAATTCATGTTTCTCATTTTTGTTTAAAGTGTAAAAATCAATTTAGAATGTTCAGCAGGTTGCCGATTTCCCCACATTAAAGTCGCGAAAACTAAGCCACTCAATAAAATAGTACTGTTACTGGAACAGGCGAACAGGACGAAAAACCTGAAAGCTTCTCACAAGGGATTGAATCGGCTTCATTGTGAGTCGGCGAAGGGACCCAGTTCCAACGTTGGAACGTATCACACCAACGCAGCCAGGTTCCGAAAATATACTTATGGTGTCCGAGCTGGACGAGCCGTCTAACCGTTTAATGTCGACATAGTCCGAAAAAGCATACTGGCTGTCCGACCGAGAGCAAAGGTTAATGCAGTGATCCGCATTCGTTATCTCCATTCTTCCACCAGATTGAAGGCTTAATGTAACTCTATTTGGATCATGCGTCCTGGAAAATTGTGGGTAGTTTAGCCTAAATGAGCAGATAGGGTACCTGTCCCCGCTAACCAGCACCTTGTTGTTGAAGTACCTGTCTAGTGGGACATTCCGTGGTGTGGGCCAACCTTGGCAATTGTCTGATGAAAACAGGGCGATGGTCAATTCAACATATCCTGGTTGGCGGACCTCAATCATGGAAGGGTTATGCGGGTCTTGGATCCGGATGCAGGTACCAACTGATGGACTCTCGAACTTGTGGCGGACTGAAACAATTCAAAAGAATTTGAAAGTTATATAATTTTAGGCATTCCTGCAGACCCCAAAATCCATTGATTATGTATTTTAGAGAGATTATTTTCTTACAATGATATAGTATCGAAGTTTGTGTAATGGTCACTCCAGTTCTGGGCTGGCGCCTGTACCATACCGGATTGGAGGAGACTTCGGCGAGTAGTAAAATGGCAATAATAATTAGAACGGCCATAGTGACAAGTTGAAATTTCCAAATGAGACACTGGTAAATAGCACTGGCTACTGATTCCTATGAAACTGATATCCGGCTGGAAATGGAATCCACTTTATATATGTCCCCCCAAACAGGATTGCTGACAGCCATGTCGTCAAATTCAAATGAAGTCTATAGTTGGAGTAGGAATATAGTCGTAAGGGTTCTGACTATTATTGGTGACGTCCTTTATGACTTTATGTCGTAGTATTAAATTGGCATTGACTATCAAATCAACTACATGTTCTCGCATTCCTTTCGTGAATACGTATTATAGTTCTAAAAATATTTACCTTCTTGACTATTGGAAATTATTGTTTCCTACATCCGGAAACTAAAATTCCTGTGTAGTCCGCGTCCGCACAGCTCGTGCTGGAATTTTGTGACTTTGTATTCTTCGTTGACATTTTTAACTGTCCACGTCATTAAATGTAATTTACACGCTAAATGTTATTAATTACTTAATACAATTGAGGTGTCATTTAACCACATGAAGGCATATATGTCATCGTTACACGCTCTAGTCGAGGCAGCGCAAAACGCACTTTGGTTTCAAAATAATTGTAAATTGTATACCGTATTTAAGGTATATTATATACTTTAAGCGTCAATGTTTATATTAAATGTTCGTAGAAGTTTAAATCATATATTTTGAGCCAAATTTTGAAAAAAATGCTTTTGCAATTAAACTTACCTACGTCGCTTTCCGACGTATTGCAAATATGCATTACATCAATTGTATTGTCCAAGTTTCTTCCGTTTACATTTGCTTTATTATTGTACTAATTACTTATGAAATGGAGGTTTGCAATGCTCTCACCGTATACATCATTAACAAGAAGCTTGAATTACGTCAGATTCACAGCTAGGTTTTGCGTTTTGTGGTGTTGGGACTTGGGAAGCCCCATAGGAGTAAATGGAGTTGCTGCTAAGGGGTTTTTGAGGCGATTTTTGAGGTTTAAATGATAGCTTCCAGTATTTGAATTTGAAGTAGATCTTACAAGTTCGACAAAAACGGTGCGACTAATTAGTATCCGGATATCTCCGATGTTTCTGTTCCGATGCATACTGGAATGCTACATTACGTTTTTGCTTTAGTTTATAAGTAGTTTGAGATGTTTATGCTGATGACATGTAGTCTGGTGTTAGGTTGGCGTGATGCACAACAAAAGTTTGAAAATAAAAGATTCAAATAAATTCAAGGTCAAGTACATTTTTGTGTTTATGCATTTGCTGCTGCTGTACTGTGCTGTAACTGACACAATTATTTCGTTTCAGTATTTTTGCAGTTAAATTCCGTTTCAGGGGAGGGGATATTTATTATTGTACATGATTAGCTGCAACGGATCTTGCAAACAATCTTGGATTGACAGGAAATGTAGCCGTCTTCAAATAAATTTCCTCTAAAGCTTGGTTAAGTTATCCAGATGTTTTGTTTTGGAAAAGCATAGTTTTCCATGTACTCACTCATATTGCCACTTTCTCATTTCAAATGAATGCAACTTGACAAAGAACCTTCTGCTTTTACCTGTATGATATACCTGCTCATACTTGCTTAATTAAATACCATACCTGCTTAATTTGAAGCACAAAATGCATCAACATTTCTAGAAAAACATATATGCTTCAAAATTCGCCATCTCCGGAAATAATTAGAAATTGTGCACGTCTGTCGATGACCTACCAAGCTCGAACAGTCCAAAACTTTTATACGACAACCGCAATCATTTCCTATGCGCTGGAGTATATTTTTCTATACTTACTAGCATCAATTTCATTCATGCTCCTAAACCACATTAACCTTGACATCCAATCGATCGCAGCATACACTTACAAAGCGTATAAAACCACAAATTCCTTCATACAGCTAATTCCCGTCTAGAGTGAGAACTGACGAGAATCGAAAGCCCTCATCCATTCCTGCGAGAAGGACAGCGAGGTAATTTACCCATTTACCCGAAGTCTGGTCTTAATTTAATGTAATCACAATCGGATGAGAGATAAAATCCGAAGGATTTTAGAATTAGGAATGAATAATATTAGCGTTGGAAATTCGAATGCCCTCTCTAGCATTAAGATAATGGAAACCGAAATGAAATCTCTAAATGTTCCAGTTTTAAAAGTTGTATTGTATTCTATTCTGGTGTCGTGTGTGGTGTGAGAAAGAGAAACGCATAGGTATAATACATTACATAGGTAATTGCATATTGCATACCCGTAAACACGATATGATATGTAAAATCATTTAATTCCGTGAATATGGCTCGTTTTTTTAAAGTCATTTACTATGCCAAATAAATTTTCGAGTGAAGCCATGAAGTTGGGGAAAGAGATGGAGCTGGAGTGGAGCTGTGTGGTTTGGTTTAGCGTTAACAAATCAAGCGATATAAAAATATAAATGTACACGCATTATTATGATGCGGAGGTCCACTGACCACTCACTTGAGGTGCGATATATATAATTATTAATCATTCTTCTACTCATCAGGACTAATCCTCAATAAAATTCATCTATTCCATGAAACCTGAAAGCTTTTCACAGTGGCTTGTCTTTGATTCATTGTAATTCCCTGAAGTGACCCACTTCCGACGTTGGCATGTATCCTGTCACGACAGTCAGTTTTCGAGTATATCGTGATTTTGCCCGAGCTAGCTGAACCGTTATAATAGTTAGTCATTATGACGTCGGCGTAATCCGAAAAAGCAGGCTTCCTCAAGTCATTCCGCCGAGAACAAAGATCAATACAGCTGCTTCCATCCGTTACGAATTTCCTACTTCCCCCAAACGTGGGGTTAAACGTGACCACAACCTGACCTCTCGGGGAAGTAATGCCGTTCAACCTAAAGGAGCAGATGGGCAATTTATTGTCGTTCACCACCACCTCCGTGTTGTAGAAGCCGTCTAGTGAGACGCTCTCTAGTGAATCAGTCAGTGAGCAGCGATGATTTGCAAACAGGTTCACGATGAAATTTCCTCGTGGGAGGGGCTCAATTGTGGTAGGGTTATTCAGATCATTGATTTGGAGGCATTGACCAAATGAGAGACCTTCGGATTTTCGGTAACCTGTAACAATTCCAAAAAGTCAATTAAATTAAGGTAGGTGTTCTCCTAGAAGTCCTAAAACCCGAAATTGCCGTTTGCAATTTTAAAGCTAAAGTAAAGCTCAATCTTGCCTGATATCGAAGTTTGTAAAATGGTCAGCCCAGACCGGTCTTGGTGTCTTTGCCACAGTGGACTCGAGTAGACTTCGGCGAGAAGTAAAATGACAATATATAATAAGACCGCCATGGTTAAAAGGTAAAATTGCACTAAGCAGTTATTGTTAGTAGTTTAGTTAGTAGCGCTGGTAGACTGTTTGCTTTGCATGCAAGTGCAACTGATATCCAACTGGAAGTGGAATTTACTTTATATACCATATTCCTCCAGAACTGATTTAGGTCAGTCATATCGTCAAATTTGAAGGATGACGCTGTGAAGGTAGTTCTGATTATGACGTCTCTTACATTATGGCATTAGTATTGACATTGACCATTTTTGGGTTCATTTAGTAAATATATGTATATATATGTATTTGTTCTAAAAATATTGGTCTTTGAACCGCGTTCATATTAGGAAATTTATTTTTACATCCGGAAACTTAAAAAATATCCAATTTAGTCTAGGTTTTATTGACGGCGCTTAGGGCGTCTACGTCAATATTCACTTTACTCGCAACTCGCTAAACATTATTAGTTATTAATAATAAACCAATGAAGGAGTTATTCAACCACATGAAATCATACGTCATCCATTATATACACGAGAACACAATTCTTATTTTACTGGAAGCAATATGACACAAAGCACATTTCAATTTTAATTTCTTTAAAAACGAATTGGTGAAATTACTATTAAAATCCTTGTTTGCAATTTTAAATGCGTGCAAGATAATATGACGATTGGCAATCTCAAAATTATTTTGTTACATTATTTATGCCTTTACTTTACACTTTGCTAATGATTTATGAGTCATTTGATATTATGACGATAGTTTGCAATAATCATCAGATGATTCAATGATTGAATGAATTGCACCAGACCAGAATGCTTAGCATTTTTACCCGTCAGGTAAGGTAGTAAAAGGATCTGCTTTTAGACAACCAAAATCTCCGGATTACTGCATGCAAGTCTTGGAAATGTACCATTTTGTGCGCAACTCACAATGATCGAATACTTATTTGCATGTTGTTCTCTATATAGGGTCTGTACATAAAAACTATTCGATTTCGATGCGTGCTTTTTCATTTGCACAAATCTTAATGGATGTCACAGCATCAAAACTTAATCTTTAGCTGCTTTCTTGTCGTCACCTCTCCAAGCAATCCTAGTCCTGGATGAAGGTGAAGCTCTTCACAACGTTTGCATTATCCCTTCGGGTAATTTCCACAAGATCCCCACTCCCCACTGATTTCACCAAATTCCGACAGTCATTATCCGAGAAGATTTGGAGTGCATCTGCCACGGATTTCCCGTTGGCTGAAATTTCAACGGATTGAAAATACGGGGCCATGATGTCATTAGCGCAGATGTTGATACACATTGTGTCATTTATTTCAAGAGTGTGCGTTCCCTCTACTGGAGAGTCACCCCGGAAGAAGGTCGCTTCTAAGGGGTAGGGGGCATCCGTTTTGAATGAACACAGGGCTACCCTGTCGTTAACAGTGATGCTTTTGGAGGCACTCTCACTCCCAATCTCTTTCTGCTCCGGCTCATCACAAGACGTGGAAAATGTGACAAGCTTGTAGCCCTCTTCCTGAGCTTCAATTGTGGTTGGCTGCTTCACATCGTCTATTTCCTGGCATTGTCCCACAGGTAGTTGTCTCACTTCGTGACCTGCGCCTGCATCTGTTAAACGGAAACGGGAAAGTTAGTAAATGTGTAATAACAATACCAACAAAGTGATTTAAATATTTTGATGTATGTGCTTATTTAAAAATTATTTAAGGGAAGTTACAATCAAATTTCGGCTTTTGAATAAAGGTAACACCGGGACCGGACATGCTTCTTGGTGGCCTAACTGGCAGGGAGAACACAAATGTGGTGGTAAAGTATACTACAATAGTTGCAAAGAGGACGGTCAAGCAGGCCATGATGATGTGATTAGATTAAAATATTAAATATAATTTTAAAATTAGGTTGAGTTGAGATTATAGAAACGGTTGTCTGTTAATTACAAATTGTAGTGAAATTTGTTGTTGTTTTATTGTGAGTTGTATGTTTTCACTTAAACAGTTTAGCAACTGCTATGCTAATGGAATGCTAACACTTGTTATATAAAGTACGAATAATTAATCATTCGAAATAATTTCTGCTTTATATATCCAGAATCGAGAACATCATATAAGAAATCCTACGAATCTACAAGCGAATACACATATCATATGTCGTCATAACCGTCGCATCGATATTTTCGAGAATACTGACTAATAATGACGTTTTAATTTCTGTGGCATGGGATTCTAGAATTCTATCAGTCACAAAAGCATTATTTGTTTTCCAGGCATTTTATTTTGCAAACAGGAAGGTATACTGACAGTAATACATTTTTCCTCATTCTCGGAAGAAATTCCAGTCAAATCAGCCTGTCCATCCACCATCCAGTTTGTTGCGTATACAAACTGGAGCTAATTGAAAAACCCATATGGACATTTGGGCCACCGTCCACACCACAATTTGTAACCCCAAAGGAACTGGACTATGAGAAATGTAATGTGAATTATTGTGATTGGTATTATGTAATGTTACCGGCGTGCTGTGTAGGATGTGCCTTGTCTCCTTGCTCAATTTACATAACAGTTTTGCGTGGTTTGCATTTTCGATAGCATGTGCTCATGTGCATCGTACTACGTCACAAAACAACGCTGACAAATTGCAGCCTTTTTGCCTCAGTCGTCATAATATTAAAACTAATCATAATAATAGCTAATTAAACGTCAAACGTCAAACGATAATCTATCCCTCCGATCCATTTGTCATGTTCATCATCATAGGTACAAAATGTTGTTTGCGTTTCATCAGCAGGGGTTTAGCGCAATAGAAATCGTGGCGTGTTACTATTATACGGAAAACGATGCATTTGTCACAAATACGCAAACTACTCACTCAAAACATGCGCTACGACTAATTACTAATTACAGTAGATACAATACACTATGTCACGTCCCCGACTTAATTGTCAGAAACCAAGCTTTTTGCTTTTGGGGAAACCCGTTGTATATCATTGTCCAGGTCCAGATAAAGAGTGACCTCTAGTCAAAAAATATCAAGACATATGGTGTATCAATTTTGTGGTATTTTCCAACTACAGGTGGATTTACAAGAACAGTTTGGGCTGCATTGCATTCCTCCAGTTACATACTAATTGCTTAGTTCTTTGATTTTTAGCCAGTACTTTTTAAGCACTGATGACCTCTCGTGCAATATTTGCCCTGATGATAGATAGGATAGAATGCTTGTACAATATGCTAATCTTTTCATCCATGCATACTCTGGGAATCCCCATCACCGGTCTTCTGCGACACTACATGTGGCAAGTATGCATAATATTCTATTCTTCAGCGCCAAAGGTATTGGATTTTTTTACGTTGCTGCTTTCTAAAATGCTCTCGGAAGAACAATGCAATGCGCAAGGCATGGATATGGATATGATTTGATTATGGACAGATGCAAATGGATAGGAAGGAATTCAGCAATGAGTCCAGCCATAAATGCAAAATATGTATGTATAAATATACATAATATACTCGTCTGCGTAGTGCATCATCCAAGAAGCAAAATTTAGCCGGTAAGAAAATTTGGATAACAAAGAAGATAGGTAAGCGTGTATTATAAATAATATACCTTCGCATAATAAAATAATACGATTACGAATTGCAGATGCTGCTAATGTACTATCATGTATGTATTATTTATGCAAATTGTTTTCTTAGCATATTATCGTGTGTAAGTAAGTACTATGTTGTTCAAATTTTCGTATTTGTAAAATTGTCTTACTTTTTCATTCAAGCTTGTGTGTTCTGTTACTTCTGTTCGGTCGGGTTCGTAAGTTCGTATTTGCTTCGAAGCTCCTTTTCATCGTTGGAGGTCCTGAAATGTTATGTTGATCCAGTCGGTCCTGTTTTAAAGTTGTAGTAAGTGACTCTGCAGTCTGCTCTGTCTGTTTAGCAATGTGAGTATTATTGTGAAATTGTGAAATATTATGTGAATTGACTTTATTTCATATTTTAAAAACTAATAATGAATAATAATAATTATTCTTGACTATTGACCTGAGTGTGACTATATAGCTTCGTACGTTTTATTTATTTATTTAAAACTATGAAGTCAGAAGACCTATCCGATGTGGAACAGGTAAAATGTTGAACAAGCTAAAATGTAAAACAATTTAATATTGCTGTAGTAAGTACTATCAATTAATTATTTTTTCGATAGAGATCTAGATATGACAATGGGAAGGGAGATTGGAGATGATGAGTTGTCTGATGAGACATATATTGGTATTTTGGTATAGTTTATAATGATAGTTTATTTTCAATTTTGTGACAGAAAGTGGACATCTCTAAGCGTTCTATTCAAGGTACTACACTTACACAACGTCGTCGACGATATCGGGGAAAAACTAAAAAAATGACGTTTACCGTAACTAAAAACTCGAAGGCCAATGGCGGCCCCTGGTTTGTGACGGACAATGATGGCAAAGTCATTGACGACTTCAAGTACATGTTCAAGTTAGTTTATATTACAAATAAAACATGATGATGGGTTTTTGAAGTTTGAAAGGTGGTAGTTACACAATAAGCTTGTTGTCATATCATGCCACTAATGACTTTCCTTTTGATTTTCAATTTCTTTGGTTTAGAGACCATCGGTCTGAAAATCAGGGAAAGATTATATATTCCTGTGAATTCATGCCGGTGACGCCAGGTTTTACAGGTCGCCTGATCTTTGCTGCTGTGGGAGGCACTAGGGTAACTCTGTATGAGGCTGCTACAGAGGAGATAAAGTTGTTGAGGAGATTTGAAGATCCGAATGTGAGAAGGAGAAGGACATGTTAAAGTAGAATTTTAGCTGGTCATATTATCAAATTCGATGGGACCTTAATTTTGATGGTAGTGTACTTTGGTGCAGACAAAGGAGGACTTTTATGTGTGCGCCTGGTCCATTGGTAGCAACCATGAACCCTTGTTAGCTGCCGGTGGAGAGAACGCTGTAATTAGAATATTCTTTCCATTCAGAGAGGACAAGGAGTGCTGTCTTACACACTATGGAGATCACGGGGGTCCCATATATGATCTCAGGTTTCATCCGCAGGACCAGAATTTGCTGTTAGCCGCTTCAGCGGTAATGGGAAATAAAGATGTGCTAGTGAGAATGTCAAAATACCAGATGTTTGTTTAATGTGTTCGTCTATTTCCAGGACCATGCTATTCGACTGTGGAATGTTAAAACTCACTCTCTTGTCGCAATCTTTGGAGGACCTGATGCTCACCGATGTCCCGTTTTAGCTGCAGACATAGATGGAGGGGGATCTCGACTCTTGTCATGTGGACAAGATCATGTCTTGATGGTTTGGAACCTAGAAAATCAAGAAGTTCGGAGGGCCATTGAGGATTCGTACAACCCATTGAAGAATTCCAAGGCCAAAGCACGCTCAAACAACGTTGAACCTGCAAAGTAAAAATACCTCTGCATTTGAACTCCGATTTTCCGATCCGACCGGTTTCAAAGTGTGATCCTAATCTTTCTTCTTTTTATTAAAATCAACAGTGGCTATGATTTTGATTTTAATAAAGCTCTAGTTCTGCAATATTCTCCACAATTCACGACACACGTAATTCATTCAAATTATGTGGATTGTGCTAGATGGTACGGGGAATACATATTCTCAAAGGTGAGCGTTTTCGTTTTCGAAGGTAGGCGTCGAGTAAGGTTAAGTAAGACAATCGGAGAATAACATAATATTATGTGCATTTTTACATTTGCAGTCCACCGAAAACCAAATCATTTGCTGGAAGGGTGGAAATGTTTTTCAAGCATGGGACGATGTTAACAGAGATACGACAGAAACCACGTAAGACTTTTTTNTATGTGCATTTTTACATTTGCAGTCCACCGAAAACCAAATCATTTGCTGGAAGGGTGGAAATGTTTTTCAAGCATGGGACGATGTTAACAGAGATACGACAGAAACCACGTAAGACTTTTTTATATTCATGGCACAATTTTTCAGAATTAAGCTCAAATATTCAAATAATCTAATTTAAAGTCTGAAAACTTGCAGGTCCATTCTAAATTTAAAAATTGAAGATTGCGACGTGTGGTTTGTCAAATTTACGCTAGACCGGGTCCACAATAAACTGGCTGTGGGAAACATGAAAGGGAAAACATACGTTTATGATTTTGACACGGAGGATGTGACCGAAATCCCTGGTCGAACCAGGGTTCTTACTCACACCGCCTGTACTTCCACTGTCAGACACACAGCTTTTTCACCGGATGGAAAGACGCTCATTTGCGTTTGTGATGATGGATCTATCTGGCGTTGGAATATTTTGAAATGACAATGAAAGAAGAGCAATTTGACATTTGGGGAGACTCTATAGTTTGAACTCTTTTATTATTCAACAATGAAATGACTGACTAATTAATTAATTCTTGATACTCATAGAATATGTAATCTAAACAAGCTTAATTAGTTGATTTCAAGTCGAACTTGTGTACAAAATATAAAATAGATTAAATGAATGAATCACTTGTTATGACTAATGACATGGTATTCTGTACAAAATAATAAACCACAAAGCAACAGTAACAGAGCCCATAGAAAAAATATGAGAAATGCATCATGTAACCCAAAAGCCTCAACTTCATCCCCTCCCTTTGTCACGTTTAAATTGTTAACCAGGATCGTAAGAAAATTCCACCCCTTCTCCACTCCCTCTTGGGAGTTCACCTCAACAATCTTGTTCAACAAATACCTGTCCTCGTAAGCTTTAGAAATCCTGCCATAAATACCAGATGCTTCCATGTAGCTAAGATATTTCATGAAATAGTTTTCGTGAGGATGATGCTTCACAATACTCACGAATAGCTGAATATCAATTTCTCCCTTGTACTCAAATGCCCTCCTATTTGAAAATATTTCCAAGACCGTTTTGAAAAATCCTCCGGTCTGCTGGACCACCCCGAAACTAGCCAATCGACTGTTGTTCCACTTGACCATTTGTCGAGTTTCCAGTTCTCTTAGGCTCTTCATACTAAATATCTCGCAGTAGACATCCTCAAAATTGGCAAGCCGCTTTAAATACTTGCCGTACTTGCGATCCACGTCCTGATGAAGCAGCTCTTTAACTTCGCACTTTTCCTCGTTTTGAAATGTCAGGGGCCCTGGCTCTACACTCATGAACTTTCCACGAGCAGCAGGAAGGATTAAATTTATCTCGTCATTCACCAAAAAAATGTCCACCGAAGTATTCAAGAGCTCTCCGAGTGAGCCAGGTATCCAAGAAATTGGCTTTACCGTTATGTACGAGTACAGGGATGAGGTGTACACATTTCGCAAAAGAAGACAGCCAAACGACCAGATAATCAGGATGATGGATATTTTCACGGTCCAATCTCTCCCACTATCGCCGTCCTGCTCGAGAAGTACCGAAACACTGGTAAATACAGGGTTTGGCTGGCGATGCAAGCGGAGAACAATTGAGATTCCAGCAAGTGCCACGAGAGTGGCAGTCCAACCTGCCCATGTCATTGGTTTTGTTAGAGAATGCAAATTAACGTTGGCCGACCTATAACTAGAATTTGGAATGAAATAAGTAAATTTATAGGCCAGTTTTGTTACTCCGGCGTGTGCGACGATGGAAATATCGTTGATTTCTTGCTTCCTGTTCCAGTTCGTGAGTTGAGTCTTAGTTTTGAAGGAGTCAAGTGGTTTTAGTGATTTTGGTATAAAATGTCTATTGTGGAATCGTACGCAGTCGTACGAGCTACAGTTGAAGTCTTCCAGAAATTGTGCTGTTACACAGGAAAAAACACCAAAGGGTAAATATGAAATCTCAAATGACTTGAAGGAGGAGTCAATTTTCAGGGTCTTGCAAAATCTAAGGCCAGTAGTTTCCCATTCATTACGCAGGATCATGCCACCACCATGAAGATTTTTGTGAAATTTGCTCCATAAATTGGTCAATGTTGTCAGTCCATTTTGCCATGATGAAATAGGCTTTAAAAGAACATTTGCTACGATCCGTCTTGTCTCCGTATAGTCCACTTTGATTTCGTAGTGAATCATTCTCCGACTCGCACACGTTTGACATGGGAAATATGTGTGGAAAGTGGAGCTGTCGATGAAAACAAATTTGAAAGCGATGACAAGTGGAACGTTTGATACTTTTAGGGGATGATGGGCGGGTTTTGTCTTAGATGACGTTTCAAATGGAATGAGGTGGAACGTTGGGATGTGATGCTTTGCCAAAGTTTTATCTAGTTGAAGTATTTGGTCGGGGAAATTCATAATGTAGTCGTCGTGACTTTCGTCTGTCCGAAACCTCAAAGATTCCTCCGTGTGAACAACTGTAACACATGTTGACAAATGTCGTAACTGGAATATATGCGGGATCCTGAAACTGGATTTACGAGAACGGGAGAACAAGGACAGGTTCCACAACCATGAGTGAACTGTGACGCAGTAATAATAATAATGTGCAGGCTGCGGCTGCGGCTGGGGGGTTCCACAAACTTCAAAAAGTTTAAAAGAGAACTCACTTTCTCCTCTAAAGTGAATTATGACGCAAAAATTGATTACAGGCAAACCTGGTGCAAGCAGTAGTGCTGCTGCTGTTTTTGAAGTTTGAGTTGTGCTGTGTACATTCGAACTTGCCAACAAAGGCAACCAGCATGAGATTAGAAGTAGAACGACTATATTAATATAATAATATCCAACATTGTGTTGTTTTAAACAGGACATTTTACTTGTCGCAGTGTAAATTCCTTGGTGGCTATTGATAGAATGATAAAACTATTTACTTTTTGGAAGAAAGAAATCGTGAAATGGTGAAACCGTCGAGTGTATTGCGCTCCATAAAGAGGAGGAGGTTGTGGAACTCGTATGTTTTCAATGTTACTCATTTCATACAACGTTTGGTTCTTTAAAACTATAAACAATAAAAGTGGACTCATCATAATTGGTAGGTTCTGCTTGTTAGTTCCACTCCAGTAAAATTTACTTTCATCATGTATTGTCATTCAATCGATTTTTTATTGAATTAAATTTTAAGCATTTATCAGGTGAAGTAAGACATGTAAAAAATTTAGAAGTTAAGAGTGTGAAATTGTTCAGGTTTGTAAATTGCTTGTTTGGATCTTGAAAGGAAACCACTTCGTAACTAACTCATTCATGTATAAACTATGGCACAGAAGGATTTTGATTACTACCAATACCAATTCTCCCGTCGGGAAAGAAGTTTGTAGGCTCGTTATTTCCATGTAGTAATTACTCGAAATAAGGGCATTGCTTTGTTTCTTATCAACTGTTCCAGGACATTCACACTAATTACTATCAAATTGTTTGCGGCAGTGACCTCCAAGATCAGTAGCAGAGAAGATAACGCTGGAAATAGTTTTCTGTTGGTTGTAAAATTTACGAGGTCATTGGGTCCAAAATTGGGCAATAATTGTATGTCCATGCAGCTAGCTCATATCCTGAAAACACCTTACTTCATATCCTTACTTTGTATTTTAAATGCACCTCTAGTTATATAAAAAAAATGAATGATTGTGAATGAAATTATATGAAAGGTCGGGTTTTCCTTGATTTGTTTTGCGGTTTATGACTGAATTATATTGATATTTAAATTATTATATGCCTATACCTACCCTACTATATACAATTGTATGAAAAACCGATTTGAGATAATGTCGTTATGAATGGGTGTGTGAAAACCCAACCAACAATAAAAAACCGAGATATTTTAAACCACAACAGGAACTTGTTTTTATAGGTATTTATTAAAATGTATTGTGTTCTGTTTCTGGTACCTATACATAGTTTGGTATCATTATCTAAAACTACAATGCTTTTCCGGTTGCATTGGCTAGTTACATGCGACTTGCTAATACCTACTTACTATAAATACTAAGCAGGTGTTGAGTAATAGTATTAATACTATGAAAAAGAAAGACAAAGATCAATGTGTCGAACAAAAAGGTAAGAAGGCAAATAATTTCAGATTGTTTCCTGAGCTTAAAACTATTCTACAAAACCATTATTCTAATACATGCTTTTCCGTTTGCATGATCTAAAACATTACACTAACTATATTACTGGTCTATTACAGTGTAAATAAATATTAAGCAGCACTGAAAGGGCAGTGGCAGTAACCGCTTACTTGACGGCAGTCTCGCGATCCCACCGACGATCTACATCGGTGACCCGGAGGGAGGACTACCAACAATTTAAAGGGAACTGCTAACTAGGCATAGCATAATGCAGAGCATTTTTACAAAGCTGCCTTTTATCCTCTCCCTCACCTACTTACTACGGCAGAGCAAGATTGTGCGAAGCTTGGAAGTATCACTGGAAAGCCTGGATCGTCGTAGTCGTCTTCAGGTGCTCTTCACAAACGCAAAACTACGAACAACTTTGGCATTGTCCTTCCTAGTGACCGTGACAAGCTCCTGGGTGTTCACGTTAGACATCACCGACTCGTTGCAGTTGGCGTCCGAGAAAATCTGGATACTAGCGGCAGTGGGTGCCCCATTCTTAGAAAGTTTGACTGACTGAGAGTACGGGGTCCAGTCGAAGGTCGAAGGGTATAGGCTGACACATTGAGTGTCACTTACGTCCTTAGGGTCGAGTCCCACCGAAGTGAAGTCTTTCCACATGTAGAAGGTCACCTGGACAGGGGTGGAAGTGGGATCGTCCAGTTTGAAAGAACGAACCGGACGCCTGTCGTTCACCACCAGAGGTGCATTTGCTTGCATGCTGACTGAGCTAATTTTGCTTGATTCATGGTCAGGATCATTGCAGCGGGTTGAGTAGGTAATAATTTTGTAGCCATCCTTTGAGATCTCGATATCTGTTGGGTTGTCCTCGCTATGCACATCTTCACAATCCCTAGTCGAAGTGGCGTCCACAATTGTTTTGAATGTGCCTAAAAATTCAGAGAAAGGTAATATTAGACCTCTCTATTTATAAGCGACTTTATTGGAAACTGTGCTAGCTTAAAATTTTGAGGTTATATAGCTTACCACCGAACTTGGCACGTTGTAAGTAGGAAAATTGATGAGATCCAGACGAAGTTGCTTGGTCTGTTGATTGACTAGAAGAGCTTTCAATGGAATTGACATTTAAAATTGGAACGGAGCTGACGCCTACGACTACAGCTACCAGAATGGCAGCAATGACAAATACACTTGGGGCCATTATTTTTAAAATAATATTAATTTAAATTTTGTAATTATAAATAATTAGGAGTTCTTAAAAGAAATCTATGATTAGAAGTTTCCAGGATAATATTATAGAGTTGAGTGGGTACGAATTATTAAAAAGAGTGACAGAATTGACAAAATCAAACTGAAATAGCTGGAACTTGAGGATATTATTACAGTTTGTAGTGTCAAGTTGGAATGTGCCTTTTTTCTATCCATCGCTTGTATTTATAGCTCCGACAGTTCGACAGACACATTTCCAAAGCGGATATAGAAAAATAGTCAAGAGGTGACCATTTTTAGTCGTCAGCAGTACTATATGGGTTTGGGGATTGGAAACTTTGACGTATTCCAAAATACGTTTTGGGTGATTCCTCAATCATAGTTGGACTTGGACCATTATATAATCAGTACTATTAGGAGTGCGACAACATAGTGACCACGTTCGTGCTTTCCCAATAATACCTTCTTCAACTTTTTATTTTTCTGCCTGTTTTCCAGTGGAGGATGGGCTTACCACGTAACACAAGCTATTTAGCTATTTTACAACTCAACGTCATATACGTTCCAGCACTGGATAAATAGGAAGTTCAGTGGGTTCCACTGAAATTTTGGAATTTTGCAACTGGAATCTTACTTTAGTATGTAGCGTGTGCGTGACATAGCCGAAGAGATAAGGATAATGAGACTTGTTTTTACTTGCGGTGAGCTACATATTGTAAACCACATGTGTGGGACCCAGCCACCCAGCGTCACTATTTTTGTCATACATGAAAGAAATGATATGAGTATCATGTAATAAATGCGGATGTGAATTTGCGATTTTTAAGTACTTTGGCCAAAAAAATTAGATATTATGGGTAATGTTGTTCATAATATTAAAGATACGTCATTAATTTCAGTTTTGCAATTTGAAAAGCATTCAAATAATATGGTTATTGAATGACCATAACTCTTACAAATTCATTACGTATTTGCCGCAGCACTAATGACAGATTCCGGATCCGGATTACAGGAAACGGTTTGACGTGTGGAGCTAATGAGTATATGAAATCGCGAAACCGGCGTAATTACACCTGTACAGGATTTCTGAGGAACGTGCCTCTCGAAAAATTGATTTTCAGGTGTGCGTCTGGAAATGGGAATCCCAATCCCATATAAGTCCGTGCCGAAGATAATGTACACGAAACACGAGTATTTCGAACGACTCTTTCTTGCACTTTTTATTCAGTTGATGGATTTTGATTTTACAGGAGAACATTGGGTGAACGTGAAGTAACTAATTAAGCCGCGTGTGCCAGCCAGGTGGCAACGGTGTCAGAGTCGCGAAATTTGTTAAATTATTGTATAGCTGTGGCTTTCTCTACCAATACCAAATGATGGAAGTAAGCTCATTGTTGAAAGTTTTAAAGGTTTCGCTTGAATTGATTCAACATTGAACCAACTGAATCACTTCTTCGATTTCACGAGAAAAGAAACTATTGATCTGGCTGGATTCGGTAAAAATGTAATCAATTCAACAAAACTGTATTTCTCATTGTTATATTATCTCCTTTCGTGCTTCTTACAACTAGAAGCGAAATGTTAAACGGAGAAACATTAGTCGCGTGGGTCTTGGGAAACCAGCTTTAAGTTACTCCGACATATTGTCAAATGGTTTTTCTAAATGCAAATACCTAAAATATATTCCTTTTATTTTGCATGGTTCCCACGAAACAAGCTAGGTTTGAAAATACATTATCTTTAAATACAGAGTTATTCAATTAAACCCGATTCATGAGGTTAAAAAATGTAAAATAATAAAGTAGTAATTAGTAAAAGATATTTCAAGTTTCACCATAAGTTGCTTTCCCCATGTATATTGGATTTCATTGAATTTGTTGAGTCTACGAAAATATTTGCTTTGGTCACTAGCTCTAGCTGGGGGAGCGCCGATCTGTGATTTTTATTATTAACAAGTACGGTAATAAGGTTAAATATAAAGCAATATTTACGCAATTTTCTGGGGACAAACCGGGAGAGAAGGCTGATAGGTTTACAATTATAGTAATAGTGGGAAATGGCCAAGCATGCTACATATGGCTCAAATGACATGTACATGAAGGTTAAGATTAGTTCTATACCTTTGTTAGCCAGCCAACAAACAGCACAGCATAATATTTGTAGTGTCCATACTGGCCATCCAAATCCCAGCATCTTAGGAATATTCCTAAAAACCACATGCATTATATTTTACTGCAGTGTGGTGTAATCTAGATCATCATCACTAATCTCCAGTTCCCTTATTATTCGTCTGTGCTAAAAAAAGCAAGCTCTACTCCCTCAAACGTAAGTTACCGTCGAAATAGAAAGTGACGTCAGTGACGTGTATGTAGAGAATGTAGAGTCAGTAGAGTCACTCTTCATTTCCTTGTAAAACTATAGTACAGAAAATTACAAACAAGAAGGTATTATGGAATCCGGTGCATATTGTGCAATACAAGAGATATATTATAGCAAGCAAGCATTACGCCTTCTTATGGTTCCCACTTTTTAACTGGAGCTGAAATCGCTCGTGTAAATAATGCGTAATTAGGTATGTGCAAATGTGCATGTTATGTCATGTGTGTTAAAACGTTAAAAGGATGGCAATGTGGAGATGAGAAAGATCAAAATCAAAGTGCTGGTTTAGTGCCAAAAACACTTGCGATTTTTAGTTTATTATCGCTTGATTCGGTCTAAACTGAATGTTTCTGAATCGGTAAATATTATATTTTTTTGTAAGTTTCGTGGTTATCACGGGAGCGCAGCTTCCAGGTTGTTGAGATGACGCACAGGTGCAAAAGGCCAATTAAGAACATATCTCCGTTGATTTGTATGGTATAGTATGTAGTAATAGGTACATAATATGTTATGTTATGTTGGTTCACAATTCACATTCAACATTCATTCATAGTTCGTAATAACATGTGAAATGGGAACATTACGTAAGCATTACACAATAACCCCATGTATTTGTGTTTTAATCAGGAGTTTAATCATTTATCCATCTATCTACTATCTATACGTACAACTTTAACTCATAAATTAAGCGTGAATTAAGATAATATGACACTGGCCGATTTTCCAAATCTCCAAATCAATATTGTACCACCACGACGATAGATTACTGCGGTTCCAATTTTCCAATCACACCGATCGCTCCTCATTCATTACAGAGATTTTAGGTTACCTGTGTGGCTTTTTGTTGCAGAAGAGACCGCGATATTATCCTATTTTGATTTAACGTATATTTGATTTGGCCATGTTGTGCTGTTAAGTTAATACCGTACTTGCGTATTGTTATTGTGATTCGTAAATCATTAAATTTAATTTGACGCAAACATGGATATCAAGAGAATAATCGAGATGAAAAATGTCAACCTTGTGGACCAGGTAGACTTGTATTTTGAGGCGACTCTAAACGCGTTCGAGAACTTTAAGAGAAAAGTGGCTCAAGGCGTAAGTTTCATAATATTTTTTTAAATCATAATTTTTTTATAATACATTCTATTGAATAGTTTTATTTTGTTATCAATTTGCAGAAAATCAAGGTATCGAATGGAGGGAATCTCCTTGGTCTCCAGGACGTCACCAAGTTAGCCTTAGAATTGAAGGCTTCAGCAGTTGAATGGGAAAAAATGAAAACGGAGAAAAATGCTACGGATATTGCATTTGCGATACTACAAGGATGTGATTTGGTAATGCTCACAAACCAACCATTCCAAGTGCGCCTTCAGTTTAAAACAATGGTTTAATTAATTTTTCGTCATTTTATAAGACTTCCAGCGAGGTCGAGATCAAATATGATGTAACTTCAGGTGTGCAAGGTTTGCGTTTGGAAGATGACGTTTTTGCTGGTATTGGAAATGAAGCAGCTGTGAAGTTTGTTAATGAACTCAACCAATTTTCCATGGGATTGAACTACTTGGTTATAGGTAAAATAAAAGATTAACTAGCTATAATGATTTTGTGTATAAGACTTCCAGCGAGGTCGAGATCAAATATGATGTAACTTCAGGTGTGCAAGGTTTGCGTTTGGAAGATGACGTTTTTGCTGGCATTGGAAATGAAGCAGCTGTGAAGTTTGTTAATGAGCTCAACCAATTTTCCATGGGATTGAACTACTTGGTTATAGGTAAAATAAAAGATTAACTAGCTATATGTAATGATTTTGTGTTTCTACTGTTACTCAAGCTGTAACATGATCGCAAATCGCAAGACCCAAGTTACTATAAATCAGCAGATGATTTTGTGGTTCTACTGTTACTCAAGCTGTAACATGATCGCAAATCGCAAGACCCAAGTTACTATAAATCAGCAGATGAAAATATTGGTTACAGAGAAAATTGGAGTCGGAGGGAATGCACCCATGAACGACGATAGGAAAGTGGAAGAGGTGAAGATACTTGGAAACAGTTAAAAATTCAATGCCATTTGCGTTTTATATCCTTTATAGAAGTATATTTTATTTTATAGATGACTTTTGTAACAGTTGTAATTTGAAAAATTCTCCAGAATCAGAAAGATTATGTAAGGTATATGTGTAATGAAAAGAATGTTTCATTTGTCAAAGAAATTTAACTATATTTATATACAAACGCTTCCCGGGATTTATATAAATTTAATACTAAATGAACAAAGTCTTCGAGTAATACTGATATTTTAAAAATTACTTGGAACTTGACTTCATTCAAGCTGCAATAAACAATAAACCATCCATAAAGTAAAATAGGTCAATTTCCAAACTACCTTTAATGAAGGTAGTTGGGTTTGAAGATTTGGAAGTAAGACGCGGAAAGCTTCCCTGGAAATGAAATACTTAGGTATGATATACTTAAAGCAAATGATGAAAACCATGTTTTCCTTATACATTTGTCTATATTTGGTTCACATGTGTAATCAAATTTTGCAATTTTCGCAACCAAGCGATCCGCAATTACCAAAATAAACTGTTTGGCTCGGAAATTGGCAGTGTGCCGTGTTCAGAGAGGCTTGCATCCGTGTTGACAAAAAAAATGTGACTTGTTGGACCAAATTGATCTGGAGAAAGTGGAATGCCTGCTTGGAGATATAACGGAGTCATGTTTCGGCCTAAAAGTGACGAGGATTACGACTCATTGGCTTTGGAAGTGGATGTCATTATCATCTTGCAATACTGAACTGAACACACGGCGAAATACTGGAAATGTCCGGAAATTAACACGTCCAACATTTTGGGAACCAAACGAATTCTTGAATTTGCTGTGACAAAAAGCTGAAGTATGTCTGCCACGCGTCTATTTGTTAACCGTAGGCAAGGTGGATGCAGATGGAGCCTTATCTGAAGATTGGCAGAATGTTGATAGTTTTGATGACGTTACTGCAAAACGGGCTATTTTCGCACAGCAGGTGTCAGAACAATTGGTGAAGGTGGGTTTGTGGAGCGCGACTTGCCCTGCAAAGTGTTCAGATTTCCGTTTATTGGAGGTCATAGTCAGATGGTCGGTGTGATTTCAAAATAAGTCACCTGCTACTCCGGTGGGTGGCAGCTTTGAGACTTGGGTGTATATGCCTGACCTACCGTTTCCCATTCCATATTATTCCGGTGGACCACTGTGCTCGCTTATCCCTACAAATATTTTTTATAGTTGTGCTCCGTCCAATGTTTACAATCTCTGTCAAGTGTGCTAGTTGCCATTTCATGGCGTAATACGGGACGTATTTCTGACGTCATTAATGGGTTGTGTTTTAAATGTTAATATAACG
>JAANSN010002078.1:0-26975 GCA_036850665.1 Dicranocentrus wangi | reverse complement strand
TGTCTGGTCAGCTCTGTCTGTCTGTCTGGTCAGCTTTTTAACTTTTTAACAGCTTTAAAACTTTTCAGCTACGTTTCTAAATAGTTTACATCTCTTTATTTATCATAGGAAAGATTTATCATCCAGTGTGTCAAGAATTAATGTAAGGGGCTCTCTGTGTGCCCACAACGCCAACAACGGAACGGAAAGAGAAAAGACGAAGAAAATATTCCTCTAGTATCTTTTTTTTGCGTCATTTATGTCACACCGCACCGTCGTATTTATATGCATTTACCGCAAAACAAACAGAGCTTTCAAAGGCTCCTCTTCTTCTTCTCTATATTCACCTCTCATTTCATTTTTTATTTTCTACATTCTAAAAATACATTTTAGAAATATGTGCGGCTCAAAAGTAATTTTTCATTTGGAAAGGCAAAGTTGACATGTTCCATTAATGTAACTACACACACACACACACACACACAGCAACCCGATATCTTTTTTGAACTGCACATATGGGTCATCATCATCCCATATTCCTCTCATCTCGACGACTCCTCTTCTCTCTCTCTCGCTTTCTGTATCGCTTTTTGTAATGGAAGATAAAAATGTGTGCAATGCACGTTGCTGCGTTGCATATGTGCACATATATTATTAGTCTTCCACACACAATAATACCCACCACAAACACTTCTTTCATATATTGAATTCCCTCGCCCTCCACACAACAAAAACTGCATGAAATGGAAGGATTTTGAGTCGGTCCGTCTGTGTGTGTGCATATTATATATACATATATATGCCTGTTACAAACATGAACAACTTTTTTTTCTCCGAAATGAAAAAAAAGAAAGAAAAATCTTACAGCGAGTGAGTGTGTGCCCGGAACCTCATCCTAAACTCCAACAAGCATCATCCTTAAATGCCTCCGACTTTTGCCAAAGTTGCATCTTGCAACCAGTCAAAAACACATCATCAAATTCTTATAGCATCATCTTAGCATCAAGCATGCACATGCTCTTCATTCACAAAGCTGAGAGAAAAGGGAAAAAACCCAAATAAAAACGGATGAAAGATGTATGAAAAAAAGCTCTGGATTATTTACCTGGACTAGTTTGCCAGCTAAGACCTCCGATAAACATTTTCCTAAGTGTGTACATATGAGAAAGGAGAGAAAAAAAAACATTCCGGTTTGAATTGAGATTTTGTTTTCTCACTTGACATTTCTTCTTCTTTTTTCATCATCAATCGTCGTACATTTTTTTTACAAGCCCAACTTTTTTTTTATTTTAGGGCAGCGTGCCGCCGTGCCTTCTCCTTCCTCAACTCCATACTTTTCCACACGGCATAATATTGTGCATTATTATATATTCTCATGGCGTGATCGACCTTCCTCACAGGAAAGAGAATGTATGTATATAAGTATGTGTGTAATATTATGGAAGAAATTGAGTACTTACCCAGGATCATTCGGTACTTCTGCTTGTAGAGCATCAGACGAATTTTCCATCTTGACTACAAAATCCAACTCTTCACTCATGTTAACACACATGTCACAAACACACACACTCAATTTGTGTTTTGGTTACGTCACGCAGAGTCCCCGGAAGAGCACAAGAATATAAAAGAAAAAAATGTTGTTGTATTATGAATGTTTTTAAAAGTAGTGACCTGTAGTTATGGGGTTTTTTTTTGCTTGGGATCTCCCGTTGCTTTTGCACAACTACTACTGTTATTATTATTATTGCATATAGATGAGACAAAAAAAGTAGAGTGGAGTTGGAGTGGAGTAGAATAGTCGTGTTTATATATGGAGGAGCAAGGGCAAACCGAGAGAGAGAGAGAAAGAGAGAACACTTTTTTGACACTGCTTTTTCCTCCTCCACACTTGTGTCTGATGTTTTGCTCAAAAAACTCAGCTATGCTATGTGTGTATAGGACGACGGACCAAGTCGCCGACAACGCTAGTTTTGCTGGAGTAGCAGAACGACGGAGACCACGACGACGAGAGACGCAAGTTGAAGAAATGAGTGATGATGAGAGATGAGAGAAGAGAAAGACGAGGATCTCTGAATGATGGTTTTACTCCTCCGGTTTTTTTTCTTTCTTATTTTCTTCTACAATATAATATGATGATAATGATATATCTCTCTAAATATATATCTATTATCTTCTTCTTCTATGTTACGTTCAAGTCTTGGACATGCTTTTTTGTTGCTGTTTCCGCAAAAAAAAAACACCAAACGAAAACTTTTTGATTGAACTTTTTCTTTTAAAGTAACAACACCAACAGTAATAAGTAATAATAATAAATGCGCGCACTCAATCACACAAAAAAATGTCCGGAGGAATCGTTTAGATAGATGATAAATGTTATTGTTATTATATTGTTATTATGAATATTATGTTGTGTCTATCAGGTATAATTATAATTCATGTGGCTCAAGAAGATTCGAGTGACAGAAAGATTGGGAGCGAGGGAGGGAGCGATTGAGACAGATTGATGATGATGATCAAGTCAAGTCAAGTCGGTGAGGTGCTGCTGCTTTGCTGCTCTGCCTGCTCTTCTCTTCTCTGCCTTCTGGGATGTGTGTAATAACAACCAAATAGCGCTGCTGCTGCTGCTACGCGTATGATTTTCTCTTTGCGTGAGTGTCCTTCCTCCGTCGTCTCTTTCTCCCCTACGAAGAGTCGCTGGCGTTGGAACAACAATGCGTGGTTACCTTACGACGGTTGACGGTGTGTGGTTTCGTTGGCGTCAGAGTTTCGTGATGTGATGATGATTGTGTGTAGTAGGTATGTATACAATCTAATTATTATTATTTGAAGAAGAAACCTGAGCGCTGCTGCTTATATATTTTTTGTAAGAATAATAAGGAGCTGATAATGACTGCTGCTGCTGATGATGATGATGTTGATACACAATGAATGAATTTTAGTTTGTTTTAAAAAACTGCTGACGAGTTCGACGAAGACGTAGTAGTACTGAATGAGAACGAATGAATGAATGAGAGAAGAGAGAAGATGATGATGGAAAACTGGACACTACGAAGAGCACCCTAACTGCCACTACACTCTTCAAACTACAAAGAAGTCACTAGCTCAACGTCCCGACCATTTTGGCTGAGATGCCCCGCCTTCCTTGTCATTCCCGCACAGGCTCCACAATTCAGCCTCATACAGTGGGAGAGAGAGTCAGTCGAGTCGAGTGGAGTGGAGTAAGTAAGTAATAGTGGAGAGAAGAGAGAAGGATGAAGGAGAGCTCCACTCGCAGCAATACATTTACAAAACTCCACTGACTGTTTGCGAGAAGAGGAAAGAAAAGCGACTACTGACTTGAACCATGTGCCACAAAAACGGACTGCTGGTGTGTGTGTGTGTGTGTGTGCCGTTTTTACAACAGAAAGAAACGGCTCTCTCTCTCTAAAAACTCACACCGCACCATCATCCATCCATATACCATCACCACCGCCGCACACATACTCATACACAACCTGCACGCCTAACTAATAGCATGTACCAGTGGAAAACACAGCGCGTATCATTATTCAGTATATTGTAATAGTGGTGGTGCTGGTGCTCCTGGTGTGGTTCTCGCAGCAGAGGAGTTCGAGCAGCCTAACTGGGTTTCCAAAAGAAGGAAGAAGAAGAATATCATCATCATCGTCACCATCGCATATCGTAGAAAACGAAAGGCAGCACCAGCAGCATTACGTTACGTCGGCTTTTCATGGAAAAGCGAGCAGAATGACGAGAAAAACACTGAGTTTTTAGTCAGTTCAGTCAGAATCAGCAGAAGAGTTTTGTTGCGGTAGTAGAGTGGCACAGTGGCAGCCGTGGCAGGGGAGGGTAAGCAGTATTAAGCACGCCAAACAGACAGAAAGCGAGTGAGAGAGAGAGGGGCGAAGAAGTAGTTGGCAGGATAGCTCTGAACCTTGCTGCAATTTTGAGCACGTCCAACTTGTCGGCAGAGAGACCTGGCAGCACCTCATATGCACTCTTCAGCACCCGTCGTACCTGATTCATGTTCTGCATGAGAGCATTTTACGTTTAGCAGCAAAACACGCACGCGCTTTGCAGTAATTTTAACTACGCAACTTTGTAGTAGCAGCAGCAATTTTAAAGTCATTTGCAGTCAACTTATTTAACAAATAATAATATGCTAAAGTACCCTTAGAACTCTTAAGGGTCCACCCATATGGTGGCAGAGAATCAATAGGATTCTACGACTTGCATGCCAAATTTGAAGTCATTTGGACATAAGGTACATTTAAGTACCCTTAAAGCACTTAATGGTCCACCCACATGGCTGATTTATCCACCTTATCTTATGAACATGCATACCAAATTCGAAGTACATTGAACATTGAACAAAGCGTTCAAGAGTTATTTCGCAAGTGGTCGGACGCACAAACTGCCATGCTGAAATTATAAAATAAAAGTAAAACAAAACGTGTTACTTTTAAAAGTTACCGCCTGCTGAAATCAAGCGCAAATCGTGTTCGGGTGCCGGAGTAGGCAAATCGGTAGCGGGTGGTGCTGTAGGATCCACATGGGGTGCTGGCGGGTTAGTACCCATCATCTCTCCTCTCCTCTCGCTCGACGGACAACATTACACAGAGAAAAAGGTTCTCATATTCTCAGTTCCTTCTTCGTCGTCGTCCTCCTCCTCCTCTCCTATCCCCAATATTCCCCAAGTCCGTAAAAGAGTAAGTTAGACCACTACTTCGTCTACTATTACTATTATTACTCCCAGTGAGAAAGAAAGAGAGAGACTCTCTCTCTCTCTGACAGAGCGAGGAGATCCATACTCAGGCAAAGAGCATCCAAATGCACGTATATGGCCCCTCTGCCCCACGCCACGTACTTATGAAAATACAAGGAAAAAATACACCAAGAAAGTACACAAGGATTTCATAATATATTCTCCTACAAATCAGACGACGAACGAGTCTCTCTACAAAGTGAGGCAAAACTCACCTTAAGTTGTGTGAACTGCTTGCTCTCTGTACAGGAGCAGGAGCAGCAGCAGCCGCCGTGTTCCCAACCAATGTTCGAAAAATATCCTCTCTGTTCCGTCTTTCTTTACACCAGAGAAAAAACAGAAACACTACTTCTCCTCCACGCTACACACACAGTAGCAAGCAACCCCACATTGTGGAAGTGGAGGAGCCTCAGTCAATATGCATGAAAAGTGCAGCAGAAGAAGAAACCTTCACAGGAAGACGAAGAAGAGGGGTGAGTATATTATGTAGTCTTTTGGAGTTTTGGAAATGAGTTAGAAAAAGCGCATTTCATTCCGTCCATCCAACAACATCCTCTCTGGAGATTGCTCTGCTCACGTGTTTCCGCGTCAGTCATTCACTCACTCGACGACTCGCAGCAGTCACAACATTACAATTAGCCAGCATCAGGTCAAAAAGAAAAGCTTAAATGCTAAAAATGAAAAGTCATTTTAAGTATTATTCAGCTTTTTTTTAACTGGTCCATTTTTTTACTTTAAATTATTATGAACCTCGTGTATATGTAAGCATATGAGGAGCGCCGACGACGGAGCGGTGATGGGATGACGATGACCACTCGTAGTTTCTCCCCATTTACATTCATCAAGCAAAGAAAAACTATGAAAAGCAGGGAATGTTGGACGTATGTACTGACTGACTTGACTTACGTATGGCGAAAACCCTTTTTGTCGTGTTTGCTCTTTGATCAATGTCTCGATCTCCATGTGTGCATAAAATGTCGCCCGCCAGGTTGCATAATAATATATATTTGATTTTGCTGCTATTTACATATCATGAAAATTATCGGTTTCCCTTATTCCCAAAAGTGCAAACATCAACTTGTACACACGGCGGTGGTGGATTGGGTTTTCATACTCCTCCACTCACACTGGTTTTATGTGTGTAACTTGAGGTTGTCAGCCTGACTACTCACTCGCTCTCTCTCTCTCTCAGGCTACTGGCTAAAAACATCATGAACATGGATACATATTAATTCGCTACTGCACTGCACTGTCAACCTGTCGTAGTATAAAGTCAGTTGACCATTATCCTCGTGTCCTCGTTCATGGCAAACAAGTCAGAACAGAAAATTATTAGCTTATTCATCATTTATCGCTTCCACCAGCTCATGCTCTTCAAATTCAAAGTTCAAATGGAGAATCGAATGAAGGAATGGAGACTGTAAATAAGAAGCTGAAAATATTACTACAAAATCCATAGATGAGTTGAAGATATATGAAAATTTTGCGCTTCGGCAACTTGTCTAGAACTTTGTGACCATGAAAAAATGAAATTGAACCAAAAACTAATTAAGGTGGTGTGGTGAACCCATGCTTATTATATATACAAGAAAGAAGCAAGCGCATGAAAGTACGTAGATGATACTAATTGCCAGCTCGCTTCTCTCATTTTCAGATATATATGAGCTATTATATTTGCTTGTTTTCTTTTGGCTGCTTAAATTCAACATTTATTATGCATGTGTAAACTCATAAAAAATGGATATGTACTTAGGTACGCACGTAAGAACTTTTTCACATACACATTCCGACTTGCCCCATAAGACCGACCGACTGAAAAGTATGAGATAATATAGATATTATATCTGGTCCTCCTCCTGGTCATGGATACAAGGGATGTTTACAGCAGCATCAGTCGTTTATCAATCACGACGGTGTGTAAAATTGTGGAGTGGATAGATCCGCATCATTCGCATATACCATGACTTTTATTACTAGGTAAGTATATAGGTAGTTTAGTTGGCTGTTTAAATGCTAACTAGCTGGAAGGCTAGGTATGTTATGTACCCCATATGCATGGGACAGTAATTGATAAGCAAAGGATAAGTTTAACGCTTTGGGTTGTCATCATCTACATAATATTGAATGGCTGCGAAAGCATACCGGATTTCATGTAAACTTCATTTAAATAAATGAATTAATGCAATGCAGGATTTAGGATAATATTCTCAATTTCTTGTGCCCATCTTCTTTGAAAGCCGGTCCCTGGCTTCTTCTGATGGTTCTCTTTAGTAAGTATAACGTTGTCCAAGAGAAAGTGCAACCAAGGCACAAACGGCAGTGGAATGAAAGATATATTATATGGTCTTGGGTTTGGTGAACTACTCTCAACGTTGCGTTGTTAGAGGAATGCAAATATTACCGTGTAATTTTCATGTGCGGCCGTAGCCATACTGCAATTGCCATGCATATGCATACAGTATACGAGCATGGACATGGGCACGAGATGTTCCATAAGAGATGATGACATTAAGATATTAAGCCTCTATCTATACCATTTAGATTATTCCCTTGTATAACATTACTCTCCTCCAGTCATATGGCGTGAAATGGAAACTAGCTAAACTAAATCTGGTCGCTCACTCTGCTCTGGTCACAAGACTTTGAAGAAAGAAGAAATTTGTTTTGTCCATCCCTCTTTACATCATGATCACAACGGAATGGAAAGTAATAAAGAAAATGTTTTGCTAATGAAGTTATTGATAATGTGTAATGTTAATAATGAGACCATTTTTCATATTAGCGAAATGGTTGTATTGTAGTCACTACTTAAAACAAAAAGTGCAATGTTTTAAAACGTCTGCTCATGTTCAGATTATTCCTACTTGAAAAATGGCAAAGAATAAGAAAGAATGTCATGAATTGCGAATAATACATAATAAGAATGACTGTTTCAACTCTGCCACAATTTACAAAATTTTAAGCATCCAAATACCGTCTTACATAAAAGTAAGAATACTACATTTTTTTAAACAGCAAATGTACAACTTGCAACAGTTAACACATAAATAAAATCTAATCTCATCTAATATTTCTAACGCAAAGGATGTAAAAAATAATTATTATTATTTGCTTCGGTTTTGTCTGGACGAATACTTTTCGACAGCTGTTGTAGATGCAGGGAAGCCAAAAAAAGAAGAAATCCTCATGCAAATGTGATCTAGTCTGGCACTGCGTCTGGTCTGGTCGCAACTAATCCCCGCAATTTTCTACACCGTTGCGTGTCCCCATGTACCCCATTTATTAAGATTTTCTTATGCAAAAATCTTCGAGATGCAATATCAGAATATTATGTACTTATTAGAACTTGAAGATATTTTCTTTATTTGACAAAAGCCGGTTTCTTCTGACATCTGAAATCTACAGACATCCGTCCACAATGGAAACATAGGTATATATACAGGTAGTTTGTTGTTGTTCTTGGTTTTGACTTGCTCCCAGTCAGAGTTGCTTATAATACCGTTCCAACAGTTTCAAATAATCACTATTCTGGGGTAAGATTTTGGGGTTTAGCGATATTATTATCTTTTTCTGAAGCATTCAGTTGCTCCAAGCCATCTTGGGCTTTTTCGTGAGTATTGCTTGCTGGACCTCCTCATCCTGCTCCATCACAGTATTCATCATTTCATCAAATTTATCAAGAGCTGTTTTGTTTTCAAAAGCAGCTCCAGCAGTTCCTGGTTGTCGTCCTTCCCATTATTGACCGGGACCGGGGAACTGTTTTGAATCGCCATTGCTAATTCTGGAGAATGAAAGTAATATATCGACTTTGAATTTAAGTATCGGTCTGTGAATATAACAGAATAATAACAACACAGGTACACAAATACTTATTGTTCGACTTACTAATAAGCTAGACCACAAATAAATGAAATCATTATAATCCTAGTATGTTTGTGTTATAAAATACATATTATGCTTGCTCTAATTGTAACTATAGTTTTAAACAAGTGCCGCGGTGCGGTCCCTTTCCAGTGGCAATGTACACATATATGGTACAAATAGTACACCCCTTAAACATAATAGACCCTTTCTTCAAGCACGGCATTCCCCGATTCCACACTCTATGTTAGCTTAATATAGTGTACCCCTAGTCTTATACCCTGCCTAATACGTTCCACGAGAGCATAAATATAAATATTGAAAATCAGAAAAAATTTAGATCTTGCGATAGCAATTCGATAGCAATATCTCCAATCAATGTGCTTTAAATCGTAGAGTCGCCAATTTTTTTTCTCAGCGAGCCAGGAGAAAGCTAAATGTACTACCAAACATTTGATACATCGACACATTTTCAGGGTAGGACACCTTGATCCTCGAATAAAAAATTGATTTCGTTGTCGTTTCCCAGTGAATTCGGCCTTCGGCCCTTTAATATAGTAGACCGGCGCCCCAAGTAGTATACCAATAGATTCATTGCCTTATGCTGAGTACTTATAGTGTAGCCCTAACTAAACTACCCTACCCCTAGGTCATTTAGTATACCCAAGGATAGCATTCCCTATCCCCCCTCAAATACTACACCCCTGCTTTATGTATCATACCCTCACTTCATGTAGTAAGGCCCTAAAAGATATACACTACCTCTAACAATGTATTAGCCTACACATAGTCCTATTATACTAGATACATCACTGGGAGCACCCGCATACTTAAAATTATGCAAATTAGCTCATTTGCATAAAAATGATTTCGAAAATATGCAAATTAGCTAATTTGCATAATTACAGTTTTTGGTGATTATCTCGAAACTGAAGGGGGGTACCCTTTTTTAATCGACGGATTCGGCATCTACGTGTCAAAATACATCTATATACCGAGTTTCGGCCAAATCTACCGTCGTAAATTTTTTCCTGAGGATTTTAGTATATGTATTTAACTAATTGTAAATGATTTACCCGAAAGTTTGGAAACCGTACAGTTACTCTGGGAACAATTTCAGCAAAAGTTACCATTCCTTCCTTCCCAGATTTTTCGTCAAAGGAGGAAATCAAAAACGGATGCGACTGCAACGGACAATTAACTTAAAAAGGATGTGAGAGGAGCGGTGATGCATCTTTTACTGTTTTAACTGTAGGAAATAATGATTATGCAAGTTAGGTAGGTGCCCTTTCCCGTTCCTGAAAAAAAGGTAATACTATATACCTAATGGCTTTATTAAGGTAACAAGGCACAACAATCAGCCAAGCCACCAAATAAATATAAAATGTAAAAGATAATGTAATCATGTAAATTTGTATACCTATATACATATAACGTAAAAAACGTAACGTATAGCAAGCAAGCTAGAGGCTCGCCCTCGACAACAAAGTTGTTGGAAGTTGCAAGTAAAAAGTCGCCGGATGCCCCATCGACTGTAAAAAGTAACTCCGGGAAGGAGTTGAATGAAAGGTTCGGCTAGAAACAAAAACAGAGCAAGAAGAAATCCTTAATCCTTATATTATTGCGGATGGGGTTCTCATTTCTCATCATCATCACAAGCATTTTTTTTACCTGGTCACACATCCAGTGTGAATTACATCATCATCATCATCATCATCATCAATCAGTTCACATTTCTTTCACATCATCACTCATTGTTGTTTTTAGAGATAATCACGCACTTTGAAAAACTAGGCAAGTTCAACTTTAAAAAGGGTGAAATATTTGTCATTTTTGTCACCTCCATCCAATCCAACCTCCGATGACCGCTAGCGAAATAATAAAATTTAAAAAGGTCCAACTAACAGTAGTTTCCCTGTTTGTGATACGACGGTCAACGGTGCGGCTCTCGAGTGCAAACTTTTTAAAGTGACATTTTGAAAGTGATAATAATGAAGGTATGCATTGTTAATTAATTATTATTATTATTATTATTATTGTTTTATGTAGCGTGTTTGAAGTGACATTTTTTTAACTCACACTTTTATCATGACTTTCAACTTGCTGATTACTTTTGGATTTTGCTGATTGAGTTGATTTTTTTATTTGGTTTGAACTTTTTGACATTATTTTTGATGTCGTTTCAGGGAGTTACGATGCTAACACTGCTGATGAAACGGCATGGACAGGTGGTGATGTCCAGAGCAGCCCGGGGTTTGGGGCCAGGTCGATGTTTTGTCACACCTGGAATTAGTCATGGTGGTGGTGGCGGTGGTGGCACGGTGAGGCATTACTTTGCAAGTCGACATCACCAGCCGTGGTCATTGCACAATAATCGTCATTTCGGTGGGCACAATAATGGTTCCCTGTCATCCCTTGGTAATAATATGACAGTAGTGAGACGTGTCGAGTTCTGGAAGGGGGTTCCAAGGGCGTACTACTCAAACACTGCCAAGGAACTGGGTGCTAACACAATAGAGAAAAAGTCTGACCTGTCAGCGGAAGGAGGAAATAAGAAAGGAAAGGGTGGTGCAAATGGGAATAAAAATCTTGCCAAAGTGGGAGAACAATCAGGAGGAGGAGGAGAGGTGACCATGCAGCCTCGCAAGATTTCACCTGCGGCTTCAACAATTGCAAAGAAACGTGCCAAGCGGAAGGCCACTAGCACGCCAACCGTGATGGATCAGTATGGTTACAGTTATGACGAGGAGGAAGAGGACACTTATCCCATCACGGCGTATGCGGTATGCGAAGAGTTTGATCTGAAGGGGGTGCACAAGGGCCTGATTTCTCAAGGATTATACATTCCTACGGTTTTGTCAGATGGTGGGTTTCGTCGTCTCGTCTCATGTTACCTTGGAGTATTTATAATGTGGAAAAATGTGGTGCGGTGATTAATAAATTTGAATTTGTAATTATTGTTTAATCTTTCTTTTGCAGATTTAAGTGATGTTATCCACGTTTCCGCAAAGTACCCAATTGGGAATGAGCCCAGGGAGATTTTCTTTTTTCGGGAAGGTGCTATTGTGTTCTGGAATGTTCCCTATCTGGAAAGAGTCAACGTGTTAAAGTATAGCAGATTAGATATCGTGTTGTTGTGGGAATAGCAATTCATTATTATCAACTGAAAAACCGGCATTTCGTTAATTGTACTATAATGTGTACTGCCTAATAATGTGTTTATTAGATTCCTGAATGAGTATGAAGATGAGAGCTACGGACAAGAAGATATCGAAGAAGAAAGTGAATTTATGAGCTATACACATAACGATCAAGGGTATGTATGGATGGACTCATGTCCTCCTGTCATGTAGTTTTATTTGTAGCAAGCAATTTATGTCTCTGCATGACGCAGTAGTACTCAAAGTTAATATTAAATATTATGCTTCATAATAAATTGCAGATCCACGCGCTTAGTTCGAGGAAAGGTTTACTTAGGAAGTGATTCTTCCAATAAACTGCTGGAAAAGTATGCTTTCGCTAATGCCTTAGCCTCTTCCGTGAAGCTTGGAATATGGGAAGCAACACTTGAAAGATATGTTGAAGGAATCGAGCATATTACTGAGGTGAGCAGTTTGTTAGTTGTTAGCTCCATTACAATATCAAAGAAAGATTTGCACCTACAAATTATGCGACTATATATCAGTTCCTAAAAACTATTATTGTTATTATTACGATCCCCATGTATAGGCCTTAAAACGAGCAGAGGACATCAAATTATCACGAGCGGAAGTACTTCAGAAAACTGGAGAACTCTTTGCTTTGCGTCATGAGCTCAACTTGAACTCCAACTTGCTGGATACGCCTGATTTCTACTGGGAACGTGAGCGCTTGGAAACCTTGTACCAGAAGACGTGTGATTACTTGAGTATTAACCGGCGTACAAAGGTTATGAACGAGAAACTTTCTCAGTGTTGCGAACTGCTGGATCTAATCGCTTCTCACCTAACGGACCAACATCACACACGACTGGAGTGGATGATCATCATTCTTATCATGATTGAAGTTGGTTTTGAGATACTGCATCTTTTGGAACGTTACGAGATTATTCATTAGAGCAAGTGTTGTTAGCGTTGTTGTTACGGTTTTATATTGTTACTAGTCCAGATTGTTGTAATAATTTGCAATAATAAACGCTCCGGTATTTATAACTAAATTGACTGAATGCAACTTTTTTTGGACTGTTTTATATGCGTGACCTCATTGTCTTCTAGTAGTCATACGACAGTATGTATCATTGAAAGTGTCAGGCTATCCGTTAATGAGCTTGTAGTACTGTAGTAGTATAGTATATCCTATCATCTCTACCATCGTAAATTATGGAAACAAATGGTGAATTAATTTATGATATGCTCCCAAAAAAATGGCGACAATGACGACGACGACGACGACGTTTTATATGCTTATTATGCTTCATAATATTATTATGCTGTAAATAAAGACAAGCATACGGACGGTGCATTCAAAACCACTGTGTGTATTGCATAATATATTGACATGATTAAAATACATTAATTGGTTACATTACAACATAACCATAAAATAATTTTGTAAAACTTTCCATCAAAAATGCAATCAAATTACTTTAAGTTAGTTTTTTCTCTATGTTGAGGTATACTTTGTTGACCGTTATTGACCGCTAGTAAAAAAAAGAAAGAGTAAATGTGTGTGTGGACTTGATCGAATACAACAAATTAACATAATAGTAAAAGGTAAATTTAGTTATTATGCGGGTTTTCTTTAAGAGTGTGTGATGCGAGTGGTGTGCATTCTGTAGTACCGCTACACTTCCCTATTATATAATATCCGACGACGACGACGACGAAAGGTAAAACATCTTTAACATGTCCCTGTCCTCCTCCTCCTCCTCCTCCTCCCCCCACTCCTTCCCTTTCCTCCTCCTCCCCCAAAACAACAATATGACATTAATATAATAATAATTATAAACATTTAAAATTGCTGATTTCAGTTTTTCCTCTGTTGCTTGACGTGTTAGTTTAAACTAATCTGAAAGGTACATATTATACATACACATAAAATTCATTTTTACATCATCCCTCGATCTCGTCGATCTACTCGTCTACTTATTCTTAAGTCGTGCTGCACAGCATTGTTTTATTTTTTTATTTATTCGTTGGATTGGGTATTGGGTAGGTATTCTTTCTTATTATGTACTTGTTGATGATGATGATGAGAACCCTTTGTTTTTTATTACCCACAAAAAGGTAGTAGTAGTCTTCTTCCTTCCCTTCCTCTAGTCTACTACCTACCTACCGACCGACCGACCACTGTGCCGTGCAACACTCTGTTTAAAATGCAAGTTGCAAAAGCAGGAACATAAATAATATATGAAATGCTTGTTCTCACACATAATAATAATTAATAATAATAATAATAATATATATAATAATATGGTATTTATATATCTATATATCTATATATGTAATAATATATAACTATATCTACATGAAAATTGTAACAACAATAGTATAGTATCTTATTATATGCTGTATGTTTTGATAAACAGTAATAATATAATATGTATGTATATAGTATCATGTAATAATAATAATAATAATAATAGTAATAATATTTATGTAAGTATATAATTATGGAGTTTCTCTTTGTCTCTATATATTCTAAATATAAATTTGTTTTGCACATTATGTATGTATAACGTGCATATTTCGAGTACATCAAATTTCAGAAATCACGACCACGAGCTACACATTCCATCCAAACCCCTTTAAAACACTTGTTTGTTTGTTTGTTTGTTTCCATCTTGTAAAGCAACCATCCCGTCTTTCGACTACCGACACAACAACAACAACTTATACTTTCTTTCGCGACGTTGTTATTATTATTATTTTTTCTAAACTGGTATTTACATTTATGCTTAAGAGAAGTTACGTCCGAGAGAAAATAAAACTTACAGTTTGTACTCATCAACACGCTTATGAACGCTGCATCGTTCCAAAAATGAGAAAGTATTAGTCTGTAAAATATCGAGTTATATAATTGGTACAACCCGAGACTGTTCCGACTGTATATGTCCGACATTTTTTTTTACGAATATGATTTTGGTTTTACACCAGTGTTGTGATCGTATAGTATAACTGGAGAAGCTTTTGTATGTGAACTGGCAGACAGGATTTCCGGTCATGAGTAACTGGGTCCAGACACAACCAGGATAACGCATTGTAGCCTTCCAGCACAAACCTGCGGAAAATCAAAACGGCAAACAAAAATTACTACTTGTAACCACAAGGAATTTGTAACAGGGGAAATTTGAGCGTGCGTGCATTATTATACCTCAACACATCCGTCGTAAATTGGGAATCCAAGGGATGCTGCTTTGCATTGGACTGCTGGAGAAGTGGATCGTCGATATTATGCAGTATATTATGCGAATGTAAATGCAAAGCGGATTTCAAGAAAACTGCCGTTCCTCTTTCCACTGACCGCTGAGGGCAGGATGACCAAAACCAATTCGGCAGTTTTCCCGATGGCGCTGTTGATACGAAATATCCCAGAGCAAGTGGCTGTTGCAGCAACGTCCCTAACTCTTCGCCAGAATCACCTCGTCCTCCAGTCTAAAAGAAAAAGAAGAAAGCAATCATTATTATAGGAATTGCAATAGTGAGCTCAATCACTGCGCCCACACCGGTGGCATGGAAAAGAAGAACAATGCGGCGAACAATAATGTGTAAGCTATATGAAATTAATTACCCTTCCTTGGCCACCAGATTGGAAAGGAGACTGCCTTCCAGAAGCACCAATTCCACCAGGGCTACCAGGCTGAGATGCCGAGTCCCTCCTTGGACTGCTGACTGGGCTTGGTGCCCCTGGGCCTGTGTCAGCCCAACTAAATATATCGCCAAGTTGCAGATCCTGCCAAACAAAAAAAAAATAAGTTTATATATCTGCTTCCTAGCACAACAATGTAGTAACGGAGTAACAAGGTTCCAACAGCATATATATTATAGTCCTACCTGCATGCCGTCAATACCATCAGACATATCCTCTTGTACATTAATGAACAGTAAATCTTCATCCCCAAGATCTGGACCGTTGATATGTTGTTCTTGAAAGGCGGTTTGTGACGACTGAAAAAAAATGCGACGAATGAATGTTAGAAATAAGCTCAACTTTTACTTCTTTTTAAATCACTTTTAATTTTACTGTTTTTCTGCAAACCATAATTACCTGTGTTGTAGCTGACGTTGGGAAAACTAAAATGTGGGTACATGAGACGTCCTGGGGTGTTGAAAGAGAAGATGTTGTACCTGACGCCGAGAAACGCTCGTCTGGCGTGAACAAATCCGGCATGAGTCGTAGACAACTGTCCGGCTCGAGGGACACCAGACAGGCGGAGAGGACACACGGCGTGTCCGCCGGATACTGGAGAGAACACTGATGACATGCAATTTTCAGCTGATTCGAAGCTCTCAGCAAGCTCTTTCGACTGAGAAGAGTACTCCAACTCTCCAACTCGCCGTGGCCAATCCGTCCCAGTCGCCCTACTACCAGTCTCCACGGTTGCACACCCGTCGACATCACCCCGAGAATGAAGTCCATAAGCTTCTGGAGACCATGTTTCCGCGCTGATGCTTTCCGTCGCTTGGATCGATTGGGTACGTAAATGCTAATGGTGGTTGTTTCCAGCAACTCCCCACGCTCATCAGTTGCAGATGCAAGTAGCCATCGTTGATCATCAGAGAGACAGTACGCTACGTAGAGGACGGAGGACGCGCTCGGGAGGGGAGAATTTCCAGCAGCAAGTGCCGTTCCACTGCTCACCATCCCGCCAACTGTGTGCCCTTGTAACCCATTCAGCCATTCCACCCCTTCGGAAACTTTCTCTTTGGTTGGAGCAAGAATGTATGGCGGAGTGTACAATCTATACGATCCTTTCTTTTTCTCCTGTTTTCAGGGACAACAAAAACAACACATCCACACACATAATTAAATCAAGAATACCAAACATTTAAATAAAATCCCGTCTATTCGTACAATTAAGGCATCCTTTAGACTTACATCTTTGCTTTTGATAAACAGTTCCGCTGCAGCGGCAGGACCAAACCCTGTCAGGGATTTTACATTATTCTGATGAACCAGTAATCTTCTACATTGTGAATATACAGTCAGTGCCATTGCACGCATTTGGTCATTCTTCAATCTGGTCTCAAGAGTGCTGTTACCAAGATTCAATATATCCTCCAGCGAGATGACCTGGATTCAGAAAAAAAACCAACATTATTAATCATAACATTTCTTCACCCCTAGCATCCCTGCACATTTACGAGCAAAACATTTAAGTTATATACCTGAAGGGTAATGTTGTTCTTAATATTTTCTGGCAATCCTGTCGACATTGACGAAAAACATCTAAGCAACCCGAGGCTGACCAATCTATGCGGAAAGAGTGAAAAGTGAGCGTTTTTGTAGAACAAATATAACGAAGAAAATTCATATAAAATGGGCAATGAAATATTATGTCGTCGTCGCTTCTGTGTGTACGTACCTATGAACGTCCTCACTATCAGATCTAAACCCACAGGGCTCTATGAAATAAACAACTAGGGCCGGAGGGTCCCTTTCGTCGTCTTCTGGGTTCTCCTGTGACTGACATTCCTTATTTGATGCCTCTGGTTCTGCTGTAAATTAGAGAAATTAAGACATGCATTAATAAATAGTGCCTGGTCTACGTTTTTAGCAGATTTCACTTAACAAAGAAAAAGAAAGGAATGTGAAAGCGCCAACCATATTCAGTTTTTGGTGTTGGTGGTCCCTGTGGCATCATGCCTGGCTCCGTGTTGGGTGGAGGCATTTTCGGAGAAGGGGTTGGTCTCTCTTGTTGTGAGTATACCCTTGTCTGCGCGTTTTGATTATGATGACTTGCGTCAAAGAGACTCTGGTCCAGTGAGATCGTTGACAATTTACGGGCCAAGAAATGCTTGCACACCTGCAATATCGTGGAAATAATAAACAAAGGAATTTACAAATTGGATCATGTAAGTGCCTGGGTGGGTAACTATGGATGGGTGCATGTTCACATGAGGACATACCTTAGCATAAAGCTTAAGAACAGATGCAACTGGTATGTCGGGAAGCATAGCAAACCACTCATCAAGTGGTTCCGAGGCCCAACGACTTGCTGCTGATTTCCCTACTTTTACGATTCCATCTTGTAGAACCTTGGTCACTGGACAGTGCTTGCCAAGTTGACATACCTACGTTCAAAAAAGTGCATATGGATGTTATTGAGCATGAATGATGTAGATGTAGGTTACTTACTACTAGAATATTATTATATATTGCTATATTGCTTATGTAAACCATATAGAGCTCTTACCTCGTACATTGAAGAAAATTCCCGGAAAAATGTTTTTACTCTGTGAATTATTACGTCACTATCAGGACAAACCACAATGTACGCCACATCCCTGGGATATGCGTACGGTTCGAGAAGTAGCTTTTCCCAAAATCGAATGGCCAAAGGACTCAGCGACAGCCAGTCCTTTTCACTTCCAACAAGGATCGATGGAATTGGTTGTGGTTCACATCGGTCGTCCGTGCCTATAAACATCACACGTTAGCTACAACAATTAGTACTGATGACAAATTTTCCATTTTCCATGCAAAAATTTCTTGTGATAAAGTTGTATTTAACTGAATGGGTGACGTACACATTGACGTACCTCTGCCAGCAAGACGGTGAAACTGTCTCCACGTAAGTGGACCAGATACCGTATACTGGGCGTCCCACGTCTTGGCATGAACTGCGTCTTGCAGCAGAGGATGCATCGCTTTCATCACTTGCATGATGTCCTGCAATTAAATGAGAAGAATCATTACGTGATGGATGTTCTTGAAAAATAAGTAATTATTTATAAGACAAAGGAATATACTTAAATGTGGTAACACTTGCCTGGCTTGATTTCGGTCCCCTAACCCTCAGAAATTGCCACTTGTGCAGTAGGCTCACCGTGCTTTTAATGGGCACCATATCTTCGGGAAGTCTCGAGTATCCGCTACGACCACTAGCCTCTACCATAATGGTCCTGCCATGCTCCAAAGCAATCAGGGCTGCTCTATTGGCGTCAAGGTTTTCCAGATAATTGATCTGCCAATCCGACCATCTTAAAAAAACAAGGTACAAAAAATTGAACTTTATAGTTATCTGACTAGTAAACATAGATCAAATATTTAAATAAATAAATTCTTGTATTTATCAGATAGGGGCGAAAGCATTTTTGTGTTCGTCACCATATTCAGATGAACTATGCACTCATCATGTAAAAAAATACTCACTAATTAAAAAAACTTATGCTTAATTGCTAAATTGGTCGGACGTGACGTGACTTACCCATTGCTGATGACTTCGCCAGTGAAGCGAGAGGCAGTGCTTGATCCAGACAATAGCAAGCACTGCTCCTTCAACATTTCCAATAAGAAGGATGGCACTGAGTCAACAATACTTGATGCCACAGTGAGATCTCGGTCGGAATTGAGTGCTACCGCATTTGTATACTTTGGATCCAGAAGGAGTAACGACTGCTTCTTCCTCTCGTACCATTCGTCACTGGGAAGTGCAAGTGGGGCTAGAACGCTTGTAGTAATCTCATATTCATCCTCGTAGAAAAGTCCAGAACGGTGAGCCAACCTGGAAATGACCAAAGGTTGCATAATTAGAGTCTCGGAGCAAAAGGAAGGCAGTGTGGCCTCAATTTTGATTCAATTATCAACCGTGTGTATAGGTTCACTTACCGTCTATTAGCACTCGCACTAAAGCCACAGTTACATCGCACAGCCTCCTCCTCTGGTGCCGTGTCCTGAACGTAGATCCCCACTTCGGATCCACGAATGTTTCCAATTATCTTATTATTGGCGTTGCACACGCACATTGTACAACTGTCAAAGTTGTGGTCTCGGAACAATCCGATAACCGAGTCAGAGAGGGATAGATTAACGACCAAAGCATGTGCTTCAGGCCCACGTGAGCCGTATATGTGGTGGTGGCTAGGGTGATTAGGCATTGAGTTATGAGTCGGAGGTCCGTGCGGACCCTGCTTCAGGTACATGTTGCTTGATGGAGGAGAGCCCATGTCAAAGGGCGTCCCTACACACAAAAAATAGTCCAGATTAAATATATAGCTGAGCTGAGATGGATTATTATTATTAGCAAAATATGCGGTGCGGTTAAGCTGGTCAAAGTAGGCAAAGCTGAGTTGCTGTGAGTAAGATTGATGATTTTTTTTAGATTAGCTAACGTACCTCTTATGGATGTGGGAACTGGAGATATTGGAGATAGTCCAGGTCGTAAATGTAGAGGGTTGGTGATGTTGGGTGTCAACGGACGTTGTTGGAGTTGAACCAGGTTAGGGGTTGACGAAGTTGCCGGCGGTGCTGTAGTCGATTGCTGCGGTGGGGTTTGCCAACTTGTTTTGTAAACTAAAATACTACCTGACAGCGCTAGCGGTGGTTCTTTTTGACTCGGCAAATTCGACAGTGGGGCATATTTGGAAGAACCTAACATTTTATACACAGTTGCGGGCTTGAAGACGTACGACCAGTCTTGGAAATGCATTCTCATTGACTGCGGGGTCGCAGATTTCAAGAACAAGCTGCTGTCCAGCCTCACTTCCATGCCGTCGTCTGGAGGACTTCCAAGCACTGGGTAGTTGTCTTGTCCTCTGCGAATACATATGGAAGTGTCAGAGAGCCCCTCGAGGGAAGGGTTGTCGGTTTGCAAGCCACATGGAGACGCGATTGGATTGTGCTCAGGCTGGGAAGGTGGGGTTGGAAACATCTTGGAAAGTTCTTCTGGTCGCAATATACTTAACCCACTTTTACTCTTGGCTCCGCTATTGCAAGTTATCGAGGATAAACTGGTGTCTTCAAGTAGACCTGCTGGTTTATTTGATCCTGGGGGCGTAGGTACTTGGAACTGTAATAATACAAGGATATGCATATAAGTATGGCTGGGAAAACAACCCCCTTAAACATATGCGTCTGTAGATAATATATGTAAAATCGCAAATTTGAAACAACTTTTACCGTTTCATCGCTAGATGTGTCAGAATTATCAAATATCTGATCCAGATCTCTAACCGACGGTTGTAGACCTTCATTTGTGAAAAGATTCCCTGCCAAGCCTTTGCTATTGCCAGACTCTCCTTGACAGAAAGGACTCTTTTCTTCTTCCTGTAACAACATTCAGAGAATGAAATTGAAAACTTATAATCAACTAATCTCCTTTGACTTCATGATACACTTGTTTTATACACACGTGAATTTAGTTTATCAGGAATGAATATTGTAAAAATAAACCAACCTTGATTCCATTTCTCTTGAACCCATCCATATTGACCATTGGCGTTTGATTGTTTTCATCTTCAAACTCGTACGGGTCAGCCTTTCGTTTTCTTGAATGAGGTCTATCATCACTTCCGTGCCCAGAAGAACCATGCAAAGTGTCCGGGTTCTTCCGCACTCCCCACCCCCAACTATACATGGAGGTCAAACTGTTCCCTTCTGCTGCTTTCATCCTTTTCACAGGATGGCTTAGCCTGTTTCAAAATATAATGCACGATTTATTAGACACACGACGTATGCATATAACGGACTCATTAATGCCAGCATACCAAAAACATGGATATCTACGACAATTTTTTCACTTACCAAGCCTCCATGGTTGTGTAATCATAAAGTGAATCTGACGGTTGGTTTGCATTTTCCTCCACCAACAGCGGCTCGTACTCTTTACTCGGCAGCACAGGTCTTTTGAGGGACCTGAGGCCATTTTCTCTTCCCGGAGGAACTCCCGACACCAAAACCGCGCTGCTATTATTATTATTATTATTATTATTGTTGTTGTTGTTATTAGCATGCACCGCAACCTCGAGCTTGGGAGCGTCATTCCCAGAGGTTGCTCCACTGGCAGATGATGAATTTCCTTGATCCGTTGATTCAGCTTTAGCACCATCAAACGAAGTAACAACTGGTGAATAAACCTACATGAATAAATAATAAACAAGGCGAATAAAATAATTGCACTAGGCAGTTCATTAAACCATATACGCATTAACGCATTTCTAAAGAGGGAAACGCCAGAAACATCCGAAGCAGAACCACACGAGGCTACTTCCTTCCTATGCACAATCAACAGACTGTGACCAGTGCAGTGACCATGCATGAGTCGGTATTTCTTCTATAGGTACCCAAAAAATTACGAGCTTCTTGTCATCATCATCATCACATCACATCACATCACTGACCTACAAGTAGAGCACGGCCACGGCTTGCTGGCTGGTGCATTATAACAACTTGTTGTTGGCCTTTTAGCTTGAATACAAAAAAAACCACTAAAAATCTGGTTTTACACTGACAATGCAATGAATAGAAATGCATATTAGACACATAGCGACCCTCTCTCCTCTACACATACCGATGATGTCGTAGCGGAGCCACCACACCACGATGCGTTGAGCTTGCATTTATTTGCACAATGCACTTGTGTTTTGCCACTTGAAGATGCATGCACAGCCAAAAAAAGTGAGTTTATTCTGGCCGGTAGGGTTGGCCACGTATATGACATGCATTAATCGTAAAATTGTCACTCTGGACTTTGAAGCATGCACCTTTCCTCCCCTCCTACGGTCACGTGTAGTAGTACACATTCCATAACCAAAGCCGAGGAGGAACGAGATCTCATCTTATAAACTCTCGCAAAAGGTTGTACATATATGGCGACTATATGAGTGAAAAGAGAAAATGCAGTTGCAGCGCAAAATCATCACATCCTGCACCTGCACACTTTTTAATAGCCCTAGCTAGTGAGTGCGGAAGATTGGCGTACAGAACAGAAACCACATTGTTACTGCATATGTCACAGCCTGCAGCCAATACTTGATATGTTTGCCCATATATTAAAATACGAGTATGAAATGAAGAATTGCATACTGCGCGCGTGTGATGCTTCTAAGGGTCAAATCATTATAATAAATATGATATAATAGCTATGCACATTTTTCAATCACGAATATATTTAATTAAAAATCCTGCCGTGCAAGTTATATTCGGCAATCTTGCAATACACGGTTTTTTTCTGCAACTATTAATGTATTTAATTTTTAGATTTTCTCCATTTACAAACAAAACTTGCGGTAAAGAAAGCTTCGACTTTGAAGACGCCGTCTTTTACGCATTTTTTTAACGCATTTTGTTTGAGTTTGCTACAAATAATGCAAGTTGTGCTCATTTTTGCGTATTAGTATATTGTTTGCAGAGTTGCGACGAAAGAGCGTCAGAGCTTGTAAGGCCATATAATGGGCATTATGAAACAGGAGTCCACTCACTCCAGGCAAGTGAACATGATCTTCTTGTCATTCGTCGTGTGTGTCTCTCTATATTTAGCAGCAGCGGTGTACTGTTATTCACGTTGGCAAACAACACACTTGACATTGGCTAACCTAGTTAGTTCATTTGTTCACACAAAAAGCTTGTCGTCAGACGACGTGTTTCTATCCGAAATCCGAATGTGCAAAATTAGTTTACATCATCATTATCATCATCATCCAGTCATTATTATCTTTCGATCTCAGACTTTTTTCTGTTTAAATGCCACAATAACAAGTATGTCTTCAGTTCAGTCAAAAGTAAATGTCATTTCCCCATTTTCCCCCGTATTAAGTATCTAGTTTAGTGTATAGCTGAATGCAAATACACACGGCGTTGCTGGACACATCATATAAGGTATATATATACCTTGGTATATATGTACATAGCTCATTTGCACACAACAACAAAGGGAAAATTCTTGTAAGAGGTGGCATGCATGCGTTTGTTTGAGATGGACAAACAAACACAAGATGAGTTAGGTAACCCGATATACCTACCACCTACACATTTTTTTTTCGTATTCGGTTGGTGGCTTTGCTTTTTTACTATCAACCTTTGCTTTGCAAATTGAGTTTCCAACTTTCCAGACTTCCAAAGTTGTAAAAAAAATGGAGTATTTGTATAGAATGAATGGGAAACCTTTGGAACACGCTTCTGAATAGGTTACCATTTAATTACATCCTTAGCTTTGGCATTCAAAAGCTACCCACTCATATGTACTTAAGTTTCATGAAAATACTAAACAAATAACTGTACAACTTGTGGAGTTGGAGGAACTCTGGAATTCTATGGCACGCATGAGGGTTCTTTTCAGCATTCATTTACTTCATTTAAAAAAGGATATATGACATGCCACGTGGTTGAGAGAAACGCCGTAAATGAGCATCAACCAGCTACCAAGCTACGAAGGATGAAAACGAAACTAATTAGAGAGACTCTATTTTTGAACTATGACATTTTGGACTCCCATTGTCAATAGACAAAGTGGACTGATCCGGGGATCACCACCACCACTGCTCAATGCTTTCATCTGCTACTTGATCATCATCAAATCATCATCATCATTACTGATCATGACAGATTCTGATTAGAGACCAAAATGCGTGTAGTAAGTAGTTAAAGGCATATGCGTCATCTACACACATCTACTTTCTCTAATTGTAAGATCAGCATCAGTAGCATAACTCCATATATAGGTGTATATGGTGAGTATGATTATGTGACCTACGGTGGTGGTGTGGTGCTCACTGACTCTGAGTGTTACAATAATATTTAAAGATGTGCCAGTTACACACGTACGCCTCACTCCGACCGCCTGACTGGATACTGACTGTGCTTCATTCAGTAAAACAATACGATACGAATATATCATATTATGCATCCAGCCATAGTTGTCTTGTCGCGCACGTATTAACACCACACGAAGAAGAGAAGAAGACGAAGAAAAGGGGAATATTATTATGTGATTTGCAAATCTCTGACCCTCTCTTCTTTTTCGCTTCTCTTCTTGCGTGTGTCTTATGGGGACACGGTGGTGGCGGTGATGGTGACGTCTGACTTGTGACAATGTATATATGTATGCACACACATGTGTCATTTCATTTGTTGTTACACATGCAGCAAGTCAATCTAGTCCATACTCCACATGAGAATATTATGAACTGTTGATACTCCTTCCCTTCCTCCTCTCCTTGCTGCTGACTGACTTTTTTGAGTCTCTTCTCCTTCTCTCGCTCCCGGAGAGAGAGCCAGTGCAATCTGCATAATATATAATATTATCCAGTTTGATTCTCCATGTTTGACTTGCAGAATCTGACTATTCACTCAACTCCTTCCTCCTCCTCCTCCGCGGAACATTCCATTAATATATCAGACTCTGCAGAGGATCAGCAGACAAGATAAGAAGACAAACCGAATTCAGAATGGAAAGAGCAAGGTTGTCGGTCGGTGGTGGTGGTTGGTGGTGTGGTGGAAGTGCAAAGTACATTTTAGCCTGCCTGCCTCTAACTAACAACCTCCACTCCATTCCCACACTGGACGTGTCGTGCGTGAGAAGAAGTAGGTGCGAAGTTGTGAAATGGACACCGGAAGCGTATCACAAGCATCATCATTATCACCATCATCATTCCTTCTGCTTGCGACACTTGTTCCTCATCCTCACACCACCACTCTGACTACCGTAAGTTCTAATCCTATTTACTTCCCCATGCTGGTTCAATTCTTTGTTTTACATAAAATAGTGCATCTTTTAGCAGTGATTATATTGGGTAGGGAGGGAGGAGGGATTCATGTGAATGCAATCATTAGGTTTTTAGTTGGTGAGATACGTTCATATCATACGTTCTGGTTCTTACTTATTTCCACTCGCTCGCATTATATTTCCTATATAGGTATGCAATACCTAGAAATGCTGGTCAAAGTCCTACAATTTAAAGTAGGTATTTAAAGAGACACGCTGCACGCGTGGCTTTACAAGTCAAGAAGTGAGGGATGGAGGATGGATGGAAGGTATCCTAAAAGAAAAGGCTCGGCGGTGGTGCATGGTGGTTGTCTGGTTGTGTGTGCATTTCTCTGCATGCATGTGCAAAAAATGGTAGCCGTTTAGTCTAAACCCCAAAATACAATGTGACGCGAGTTCTCTCCTTCTCTCATCACGTCTTTTCACACTTGTGGAGCACACGAGTACGAGAGTATTGGTGGCATATCGGCACTCGCACTAGTTGCATTGGAACATGTACAACAAGCAGTTCAGTTATTTGGTGCCTTTTGGCTACCACCGCTACCTCCATTTTGTCTCTTGGCTTCATTAATATCGTATCATCTAGTATATATTATAACAACAGCTCAATCAAAAACAGTTCAATCGTGTTCCCTCTTCCATCGTCTTCACAAAAAAGAAAAAACTCTCACAAGACACAGTTCTTCTTATATATTTTAAAGGTATTCTAGGAGGTGTGAAGGACAGTGCTTGGTTTTCGAATCTAGATCTAGCTACTCCTCGACTGTTATTTTTTTGCATATTTTTGCTAACGAACGTGTTCCGGACTCCTTGCTATGTAGCCTTCCATCTTTGGAACACATAACTATATTCGCCCTTTAACTTTAAATCTATAGTACAGTCTCAGTCGGTCGGGTTATACAGTATTATATGGAGCAGGACATATAGGGTATATCGGATATAATATTATATTATACAATCTCTATCTATACATATCTCTCGTCTCGTCATTAGTCGCCATTATGCATTTAATAATGCATTTTACATTTTGAGGCTTCTATTACTTCTCTATCACTCACGCCACCACGTCCGCACGTCTGACTCTGAATCCTGTGTGCAGTGTGTGTGCAGGCAGGCAGGTTGGCAGACCGACAACACCGGAATTGTGGACCGGAGTTGGAGTTGGAGTTGTTGTATGTGATTGTGACGTGACGACGACCAAGACGAGTGAGTTACATATTACATATATATACATAATATATATTCTTTCTTTAGGAGTAATCCTGGAGGCTGGAGAGAGAGAGTAGGTGGCATGATAATGATGGCGGTCGCTCGTCGGTGCGGTGGTGGTGGCAAGTGGTGGCATAAGAGCAAGACGTGCGTCGTCCGTCGGTCGGATACCTAATCGCTTCTTGCCACATGAACACCACCACGACCCACGACGACCAACCGCCGGCAAAAATCTCGGCTCACTTTACATTCATTATATATATCTGTTCTGTATTATTAGTCCTTTCCTTCGCCCGCTCGCTTCCCGTTCCCGTCACCCGTTCCAGTTTTTGTGCAAATTAACTTTTTGCATAACCTTCTTATTACAGAGTTGAATTGAATAATAGTAATATTATTCGGAAAAAAGGTGACAGTGACAGGACACCTGGTCCGGTGATAGTAGTAGTAGTTGGTTGGTAGTGAAAGAAAATGGAGTGCTCT
>JAANSN010002077.1:0-26978 GCA_036850665.1 Dicranocentrus wangi | reverse complement strand
TGATCATAAATGTGAAATGAAAAATATTATGATTGTGATGATGATGATGATAGCATTCCGATTTGACTCTATTTCTATAATTTGTTCGAAACCTATTTTGTTCGTGATCTCATATATTCTTCTTTCCTGGTGCTATTTGTTTGACCAACTCAAATTGCCATTTTGCGGGAGGAGAGCCGAGCCGCCGCGCCGACACAGTAGCAACAATGTTCAATAATATTTTTTTTATTATTGTGACGAGACGACGGTATAGCTATCGAATCAATCCACTCGACTTGATTACACCACGTTCATATTTCAAATTAGTATGCAGGTCAGCAGCGATGAGGCTGTGATCCCAGAAGAGGGATACGACGCGCAACCAACAACGCTGTATACCTTCTCAAATAAACGGTATCGTTTGTTTGATTATAGTAATGATTTGCTCATTTAGAGATTTCACATTTACCTCGTCATTCGGCGAAAATTGAGGTGATGATTGAGAGAGGAAACAAGATAGGACATTTTTTGCCTCCTCCTTCCTCCTCCTCCTCCTCATTCTTCTTCTTTCTCCATTATAATGTGACTAGTGCATGTTTTCGGTGGTAGTGGTGGTTGGAATGCGCAAATCAATTTCATTCCTCTCCTCTCCGCTCCTGAATTTGCATTCCATGAAACACTCTCCTCTGATCTATAAAGTAGCATATCAGTCGGAGTTTTAGTTCTGCTGTTATTGCACTCTCTGGGAGCTTGTTAGCATCCAAAATAATTACGGTAAATACACAGGAGATGGTTTTTTTTGGCCATCCCCTTTCATTTAAGTGCTAAACAAGCATGTAATTCTCTGCATCATGATCATGATGGACTCTCGTTGTGCATCCATTCCATTCCTCCATCCATTCCGTCAAAAAGATTTTCATCTTTTTTCCCCACCACCATCATATCACGGAACTAACCACTACTGGCTGGCTATCATTTGTCATGTAAAAACCACACAGCAATCCACACACAACATCATCCTCGTAATTGATATGGATAATTAACATTGCAAAACAATGAGGCATTATATATATGGGAAACAACAACAAGTTCCGAGGAAGAAAGGAAAGGAGAAAAAAATCAAGACATCCCAGCCGCCGGGTTTTTGATGAATGTTTTCCTACAACAAGAGGACGGACGGCGAGTAGTATTATACGACGACGATGAAGTGTGTGGTGGTGTTCATATTATGCTCTCCACCATGAACCACCACACCACCACTCGCACTCGCACTCCCTTTGTGTGACTGGGCAAGGGAGCGTCGTCGTCGTCCTCTTCTTATGTACAACAGCCGCCGCAAAAGAAGTTATTTGTTAGGCTGCACACAAACTACACATCTCCAACTGTCTAAGTACCGCTCTCGGTGCAAAAACAAACGTCGGCATTTTGCAAACAAGAGAGAGAGGAGAAGACAAAAAAAATCAGATGGGGAAGAAGAAGACGAAGGAGAAGAAGGGGTGTGTGACTGCTCCAGCATCATCAAATCATCATCGTTAACGCTAACTGTCTGTTTAAGTTGCTCCTCTCTCTCTCTTTCTCTGTCTCTCCAATCCCTTTTGTATTTTGTTCACGCATCCATTCAAACCCTTGTTCCACACAAGTCGACTACACACATCGTCGAAACAAACCCCTGTCTTTAAGCCCCGGCAGAAGTAAAGTTAAGTGATTTAAAGCGGAGCTGCTAGTAGAGTAGTACAAGTAAGTAGTAGAAAAAGACAATTTTTTTTCTTCCGTATATGGCTGTAGAGCGAGTGCGGCGAAAAAAATCTATTAGTTAAAAAAAATAATTCGGCAAAAGCATCGCATCCTTCATAATAGTCCTTGAAAATGCTCGCCACAGTTTAAGGTTTTAGCTCACTCACTCGCTCGCTCGCTCACTCACCCGTCCCATCTCAATTGCAAAATGGTAATAAGCTCTGAAGATAAAAGAAAGATGAGAAGAGGTAGTCCCAATAATCCGCTGCACACTTGCCAACTTATATACTTATATTGTTGCTGGTGGTGGTGGTGCTGGTATCAGTCCACATTATCAGCTTTACTCTTGTAACTCATCAGCCGGTAAAAAAAATCCTTTGAAAGTAATAGGTGTGCATAATGTTTATGTACTCAAGAGGAAAAAAATACGTTCAAATGTAATGCTGATGTTATAGCCGGGCCGAGAGCTGTCATAAAGAGAAGAAGAATGAAGAAGAAGAAGAGAAGAAAAAAATGATATTAGAGAGTAAAACTCGCCGGTGGTTGGTTTTTCATTTCGTCAAATGTTCAGCGGAGTGCAGTTTTAGTGTGATGGCTCAACAGAGCGGTACTTGAGGTTCGACGCTAGGTGCGATCTTTTTAATCTCTCTAGTTAGACGGATGCCGGCTAGCAATCATTTCTTTTGGGCCATCAGCTATCAAACAAGGTTAAGGATGGTCCTTTGTATCTTATTACACACACACACTGCACTGCACTCCTCAATAGGGAGAGAGTCATCCAACAAAGCCATTTTGCCTCATCGGACGGAGGAGAGAAGTGGATATATATAGGGAAAAGAAGGGAGAAGAAGACAGTGTGGGTTACCTGGTGTGGTACATATATAGCGGCAACGCAACTTGGTGTGTATATAGTATATAGTTACAGAGAAAAAATATCATCATCTCGTTTGTTTAGGAGCAAAGCGTTTTTTTCCCACTCTGTCATAAACTACCATATTATCGGGCTCCGCGCTACCACATTTAATCTCCCGATACATATCACGAGCGAGCAAGCGCACACGATCTTTGTGTAAGCTTGTCAGTTTAATTGTTAAGTAACCAAAACTCCTTTCCCACTGAGAGAGAGAGAGAGAGAGACGACGATGAGGATGAGCACATGATCATCATGATGATGGTCCCAGTTTTACATTACTCTCTGCAGGCAAAAAAAAATGTTTTACAAACAACTGTACCTTGAAGACATTAACTTAACAGCCACTTCTTTATCAAGTTCATATTATATACCCTATGTGCAAAACTAACCAACTTTTTTTTGCTCTAGGATTTTGTTCAAAGACTTTTTTTACTTTTGTATTACTAGTTTCGCTCGCACATTTACTTAAATGCTTAAATCGATAATATGCATAAATCCCAATTGTGGAGAGTATAAAGACCGACAATTGGGGAGCTGTAAATGAATGGATGGATGGTGGGGAATGAAATGGGGAATGTATGACCATTATAAAAATTTATTAAAAAGGTTGTTCTTGTTACGGTGGACGGTAACAAAGGGGGGATGATGACGTTTTACAGAAAAAAACTAAACTTCTCAGTAGTTTAGTTTAAAGTGGTTTGGTTTCTCTCTCTCTCTCTCTCGGACAGTGCGAGAGAGAGAGAGGGATCGCCGGAGAAAAAGGTAGTTTGGTAGTTGTGTCGTTTGCTAATAAGAGCAAACAATGCCCTTGAGGCGTATTTATCTTTAGAAGCGAGAGAGACGACGACGATTGTGGTTACTTGTTGTATATATGAATTGGTTGTTACTTATCTTGATAGTTTAAAAGAAGGAGAAGAAGAGTGAAGAAGAAAAAAATGAAGCAGAGCAGAGCTAAAAAGTTGTTGGGGATAATATGTAATATGGGCCAAAAAAAGGAGAGAGCCATTTCTATTTCTTTTATATACTTAGGTAGGTAGTAGCTCGGACGGAATTTTTGGTTGGTAAAGAAGTTATGTTGAAGTTGGTGGAGTGTATAGGATTGGATTTGTTGGGATTGATCGAGTTAAGGTATCTCTCTTTTCTCCTTGTTTAATATGAGCACTCACGATCAGCCGGAATGATGATGGTCATGATGATAATGATAATGATGACGGTGATTATGGTGATTGTCATTAGTCCAACGGCTGAAACCTGCCAAGTGGCCAATGATATATCCAGAGGGGGAAAAGTTGTTGCTCGAGAAAACAAGCCTTGTTATATGCTTATACTTACCTTGTTGAGCCTTGTTTCCCAAGAATTTACAAAAATTTTTGCTTAGCTATGGCAGTTTCAAGAAGAGTTCGTGAAGGCTGACTCACGAACGAAGCAGTCATCTCGCTACCTGGTTATATGAGTATTATTGAGTCTACCGCGCGATCGCTCCAGTTTGGAGTGGCGAAATGGGAAGCTCGAGTCAATTTCTGTCATTTGTTCGGTCGGATTGTGATTGGATTTCTCCTGGTTAGACTAAAAATGTCAGGATGCAGTTCAACTTTATCCTCGACAAGTATGCCATAATAAATCGAAACACGATTTAATACAAACTCAACTTTTACAGCTTCTTGTCAACCATAGACGTACTGGGAATAACTAAACCTACCCCAAATAATATGTATACTGGAGAAAACAAATTCAGTTATTGATGTTCTTGTCCCACACAAAATTACGGCTCATCAACACTAGTTTACTTGAATCGAATCTTTGGGATAAGATAACACCATGTGCAAGAAAGAAAGATATATTGTCACCAAATCCACACATTCATTCAGAAAAAAATCCGTAGGTTCACAAGATTTTGTTCAAGAAATCAGCTTCTTTTACACGCTGGAAAACTAAAACTAGTCTTTGAATGCCACCAAAAAGAAAACAGATGTCCGCGTTGTCCAGAAGAGAAGAAGATAAATATCTGCAGTTCACACCATTCCATTCTTCGCTGTCCTTTGCACAATTTTTCGGGCTTGTCTAACCTCATTGTGAGGAAATTTTCTCAAAGGGATTTCGGCCATTGTTCGCGCGGCAATTCCGTTACGTCGTAGTACCATATTACATCGTCGGTTCCGTCTTGTGTGAAAATCCTGTACAAAAGCGGATCAGGAGTCGGTGTGGTGTCTCCAGTCCTCCGCCGTCCTCATTGTCATTTTTTTGTATTATCCACACAAAAAAAATGGGAATACTGGAACTGGAACCTTTTTTTGGTAGCTGGCTTGTTGTTGGTGAGTGGTTGTAGTACCACTTTTATTATTATTGTGATGATGATCCTGTTTGTAGGTGGAAATGGTCTCATTCATGGAAAACATTTTTACAAACAGGATTAATGAAAAGGAATCAGTACGCATTTATGAATATGATGATGATGATGATGATGATGAATCGTGGAAGAAAAAGGTGGGCATTTTTAAGGATTGTCAACACACACACAACACACATCCCCGTAATGTTATTTTCCCCTGAATGAACCAATAAACTCTGGTATTTTGACAAAAGAGATGACTAGGTGGGCATTTTTAAGGATTGTCAACACACACACAACACACATCCCCGTAATGTTATTTTCCCCTGAATGAACCAATAAACTCTGGTATTTTGACAAAAGCGAGATGACAATCACAAAGGCGAGCTACAAGCCTGGAGACAGGGATAATCGATGAATGTTGGACAAGTGACAGGAACAAAAAAAGAGGAATGCTTAACACGCATGAGGTGGTGGTGGAGGTGGATATGGATGGATTTCTAGATTTTTCCCCCCTAAATGCAGTTGCATGAAAATCAACTTAAAGCTTGGCATTATGAAACCGCAGAAGTTCTCTGTTCCCTTCCTACCTCCCTGTCATAACTAAGAACAGAACACAATTTTTTTCTGACAGGTCTAGTCACCACCACCACGTCCACCGATTTTCATGCCTCAAAATTCGATAGGGATCTCTTCTGGATATAATTGCGGAAAAGATTTTTTTTCCTTGGTGAAAATAATAATTTCCAGAGAGAGAGACTCATACACACACTTGGGTTTAGTTAGAGACAGGTTTTTTTGTCATAAAAACCTGCTTAGTTCGATTCATGGATTCATATATATAACGTACGTACGTCAGGACCAACGTATTCGATGAGGATATCAAAAGCAAGCCAAAAAAATGCGTACACTTGTGAGTTGTGGAGAGAGTGAGGGAGAGGTTTAGGTTGTGTGTGTGTGGTAGGTATAATGTGTGTACAATGTTTAATGTGGTTTACTCGCGCAACTTTACAACTGATCCACGCTGTCCACTTTATTGGCTCCCTGTGATCACCGTAATTGTCAATTGTACAAATATTAAATAATATTGAGAATGGGATGGGAATGCCTACAAGGACGGACGAGAGAGTAGTAGTAGTAGTCGTCGTCGTCATTCTCGTACGTGAGGACCGTGAGATGCTTGAAAATGATGGGCTTCGTTCGCGATGTAGCAACACGAACAAAAATCACACAACTTAAAATATGATGATACGATGATGATATGAGCAGTTTTGGTTGGTAGTTGGTAGTATGGATTATGGTGAAAAAGTGCAAATTAGAATACCACGGAAAAGTCGTTAAAATTGGTAAATGGAGCTTCACACGTGTTACTACATAACTATCAAGAAGCAAAAAAAAAGAAAAAAAAACTAAACTCTGTAGTTTTGGAAGTTGACCTTTTCCTCAGAATAAAAAATAAACATATCTCCACCAACATATTATATATATTTTGCGGGAGAAGCTAAAAAACTTTTTTTATACAGCTACAGCAAACCCCTGGCATTATAAACAAGCTAAACGTTTAACTCTTCTTGTTCGTGCTCCGTGAATGCAAATTAGTTGATAGTTAGCGCTGCGGTTTTTATCATAATTTACCCAAATTTTCGGAACGCTCTGCCTCTAATTGCTCGTAACGTGTAAGGTGTAGCGGAGAGAGAGAGAGAGAGCGGAGAGCTGGACTCTGTGGAAGAGTTGAAGCCTGACGGGCGATGGGATGATATGATATGATATGAGATTTGAGAAGAAAATGTTCTTGATGAGATGAGAGCTACTCCACCCTGATGATGATACGAATATTATGATGATGGTGATGGTAGAGACGCGCGTAGGGAATCTTTATATACATATTTTTTAAGCTAACTCATTTTTTTATATATGAGCATCATCATCACGAAAAACGAAATGGGAGAAAACGGTTTGAAATATTAAAATGTGCGGGTTGATTCCAAAAAAGATGTTAAATACACAGTTGTTGTTATGCGTGTGTGATGTGATGTGATGTAATAGGGTGGCTGGGAGATTATATTCAAGGGGAAGCTGACTCTGATGAAGAAAAAGTAGTTTGATAATGAGAGAGTATCATTGAGCTTGTAAGCTAGGTTATGCATAAAAAAAGGGTTTAAACGTAAATGAAAAAGACGAGAGAGAGAGAGAGAGAAAAAAAAAATCTTGTCTTGTTGTATACCTTTTGGATGAGGATGGTGTGGTGGAGTTTGGAAGTTCATTTTAGAAGTGAGAGAATAGATTCCTTTTTTTCTCTCTCATCTTTTATAAGCATCCTCATCCTCATCATCATCATCACCAGGTGTCTGAGAAACCGAAATATCATTAACATGATCAAGTGTTTAAACTACACACGCAAAACAAGAGTCAGATCACGCTGGCTGGATTTGAATGTTGGATGGAGGAGCCCCTTTTTGTAGGCAAGTGAAGTAAGGTAGGCATCTCACCTCACCTCACCTCGTTACCGCATGCATCCACCTCGTACGTAACCTGGCTCAAAACCTCGATCTCCTTTATATATACCTAAAAAAGCAGACGAGAAAAACATTCTTTTTCTAACCTTAATAACTCGAAGAGCTGATCATTCATTTCATGCAACTTGAGCCCTGTCCACCTCCCAAATATATCCCATATTTATGGAGGCTTGTTAGTTGGGTACAAGGGAACCCCCTTCATAATTACGAATTAATCATGTGTGAAAGGTTTTACTTAGACTCACTTCCACCTCGCGATGCGATCCAGTAAAAAAATAACAAGGTTGTACTTAAGATATATGGGATACCTAAGAAAACGAAATATGTATGTTTTGTCGTGTTGGCTCTGTGTGCTTGTAATCCTGTATCCCTGTCATATTGTGAAAAATAACATGACGGGCAACTGGCTTGCGAAAAGGTTATCTATCTCCATATAATAATATCCATATGCCCGAAAGGCAATCTTGGATGGAACCCGAAAGAACTCCAAGTCAAAGAGCCAATGCACACAAACCGGACAAGGTATTTGAATGGAAATTATTATAATGCTGAGCGAGCCTTGTTAGGGCTGCTGCTGGCTGATTATTAGCGATGAAATGTCATCGGAATGCTGTTGGCGCCGGATATTTTTTTTTATCTTGGATATCTTGGATAGAACCCGAAAGAACTCCAAGTCAAAGAGCCAATGCACACAAACCGGACAAGGTATTTGAATGGAAATTATCATAATGCTGAGCGAGCCTTGTTAGGGCTGCTGCTGGCTGATTATTAGCGATGAAATGTCATCGGAATGCTGTTGGCGCCGGATATTTTTTTTTCTGGAGCCACAGTGGTAACGTGACATTAAAGATACCCTGCACATCAGTTATTTGTGTGTTCATGAAATTGTAATTGCGGGTGACAAGTTTTTGTCCGCAGTTTTTCGGAATAAATGAAGTGTGTCCTGGCTAAAGAGGTTGCGTGAGATGCACAATATGGGTTTGACACCGGGAAAGAATGCATTTTTCAACTAGTGACAAAAATTCCTTTCATTTGCCTTTGAGTTACAAGTTAACTAATCGTAAGAAAGAAATAAGTAGCAATAACAGGATCCAAATTTTTTCTTTGGTGACAACTGGAGGATTTATTGTCATCAAAGGTCGCTCCGCTTAGCTTTTACAGACGAGGAGGGATTTTTAGAGAAATCGAGGGGAAAAAAACCAAAAAAAAATTCCTCCGCTTAGCTAAACAAAGTTGACGTCAGCTAAACAAGCCGAGTGCGAGTGGATCAAGCAGAGTGTGAGCTGTGGCTGTGACGGGAAATGTGTAACGCCAAGGAAGAGAGAAAACACAATCAGTCTACAGGCGTAATATATAATACTCTGTTGAATCACTTTTTTTTATAATTTAGCACTTTTTTGTTTGGAGGTGTACTCTTCTCAGGGAAGAAACCAAGTGTCCCGGCGGGAGCCCAAAAAAAAAGTTTTTTCACTAAAGAAAAAGGTTTTTGAGACGAGAGTGGTGGCGCAGTGTGGGACGGGGCAAATTTGCACGAACTTTTTCTCGGTTAAATTGAAAAAAGGCTGAGCTGTTTGTAGAGTAAAAAAATGTGAACTGAAGAGGCTCGTATATTTTTCTCTCTCTTAAACTTCTCTCCTCTTCAGAGTTTTATTAGCGCAGAGTTGGGGTAGACAGTACGAAACGCCTTTTAATAATACAGTGTAATTTGAAGTGAAGAGAACGGGGATGCCTGAGCTGTTGAAGGTGCAGCAACATCCCATCCTTTAGCATCATAGCATATCATCATCATCATCATTGAAACTTTTTAATATTATACCATTTAGCATTTTTCATCAGCATCATCATAGCCGTCCCCTTCAACTTATATATACGGATTGGGAATAATTACGTGTAAATACGTTATATCATCATATAGTTATTCGTTCGTGGTGTATCATATCCTGTCCTTTGTGTGTGCTCCTCAAAGCCAATATATCTTCCCTTGAACAAGGTGAGCATAATGGGGGAGACGGGAAGTTTTCGAGTTGAAAGTAAAATAATAGTGCCGGGCTTTCCTATTATTATTACATGGGCTGCGATAATGTTTTAAAAAAAGTTCAAAGGTCAATTACATGGAAAGGGGAAAAGACACATTCCTCCTCTCTGTTTAGAGTTCCCCACAACACACAAGAACAACAGCACCATCAACCCTGAAGAATTTATTTTTTTAAAGTGAGCTTAAAAGATGTTATAAGAAAAAAAACGGTGTAATATTTCTCATGTGTAGATTTAATGGTAATGGGCTTGGCTGCTTCGAAGAAGAAACGTTCATATAAGTACGTAGGCACAATTCCTGAGGACTGATTCTAATCCGTTCTGGCAGGGAAAATCCCTCAAGGGACGAACCTACTAAAGTGTCGTATTAGTTGCCTATTTTCATGGAAATGCTGGGCTGCGAGAATATATATCTCTCGCCTAATTTTTATTTAGCGTGACGCGTCCCTCTCTCACTCATTTCCCCCCGTCTCTTTTCACCCAAACATATTAACAAAGTGTTAATTTCTGGTAATGATATGAAGGATAATAATAATACACATTTTTGTTGTTGCTGCTGACTAAAAGTCTCTCTGGAGCTAACTAATTGTAAGAAGGAGAATGAATGCATGGGGCAGCAGGAATATTTGTGTCAGTCCGTCCGGGGGTTTAAATGAGCACAAACTTTTCATTCAAGCCCCTTTCATTTCCAGGGAATAAAAAGGGGAAGGTGAGAGGAGAGATGAGAGCCTAGCTCTCTCTCTCTCTCTCTCTCTGATGCTCCATGATTTTCATGCCTGGATGAGTAAACGCAATAAATCTAGAGGTAAAAGGGGAGAAATATTTGGCACTTGGCAGGTAGAAGATAATACCATGAAAAAATAGTTTACACTTTTTTTATCCGGGGAACAAACGCACCACCAACAACTCGCATTCGACGACGACGACGAAGCAAAAGGGTTGCTGGTGGAGGCAGGAGGGTTCGTCGTTCCACACTGCGTAAAAAAGTATTATGATTTAGTGTGTAAATTGATTCTGCGTACCATTTTTCCCTCTCGGAGAGAGAGAGACCACGCCACACGGACCCTCGAAACGAAGCGAAACCTGAAACAAAAAATGAACATCAGTGATTTATTTCTCTGGGATATAGAATGAATGATACTTTATTAAAGGATTTCCACCTGCCTTTCCTCCTCCTCGCGTTACACGAGACGACGAGCTGGTGTAAAATTAGAATGGATTTTGCTGTCATCAGCAGGAACTGTGCATGTTAGGCTCAGAGTTCCGTCATGTGATGTGATGTGTATTAACTCCCGTTTTTAGCTGCATCTGACAGCGGGTCCCTATCCGGGTGACACACAGGTGTCAAATATTTGAAATATCTTTTATAGAATAGGTAGTTCAGTTTTGATTGCACCCGAACTAGGATACTGCCTAAAAGACGCCTGACCTGTGATGAAATTCTTTTCAGGGTTTCATGACATACTTTTTAGTGACGTAGAAGCCTTCCACGTTTTTATGTTCGCGTAGGACGTTTACGAGCGAATTGTGCGACAGGAATCTTGAAATGCCGTTTACCACCAAGCAAACTAGTTCTCTTTTTTAGGAGGAGTGATAGAAGGAAAGGGTTAATTGATTTTAGTCGTATGCCGTTAGTCTCCACACTTAAAATGTAGTAAAAGACGACAAACGAACAAGAAATTGGCTTTTTTCTCCTCTCTCTCTCTCGCTCTCAATCTCAATCGATAACCCAATATCATTATTATTGATTCTGATGAATCAGCCGCCCTTTCTTTTCCCATCTCTCTCTGAAGTCAAAGGAGCAGCAGCAGCTTTAATTAAGTGGCCGATAACACTGAAAAGATCCGACGATAAAAAAAGAAGAGAATTTCGATCACAATAGTCTCACTTGTCTTGTTAGCTCGCACTAAACATCATGCCTTGTTAGTGGTCAGCTTCTTGAGCTGAGCATGATGCATAATAATATGCGTAGTCAATCTCAATCTCAATACGCTTCTGTTTTGATTGCGGAATGGGAATATGGACACATTATTGCGTATGTAGATCGATTCTTGTGAATTGCATTTTTTCACTTTGTTGTTGTTGTGCCCTTCTCTACCAAATGCCAAATGCATGATGCTCAATGGTTTTTAGTTACCATTATGGAAGGTTATGTCATGTCACACCATAAATTTTGTATAAAGTGCCCCGGGTGAGTTACACTTTGGACGGGAGGGAACGAGAATTGTTTTTTTTTGCTTCAGTATTTGCATTCTTAAAAAAATGTGTAAAAACAAAACCACCCTTGTCCCGGTGGAGTGGAGTTACAGTTCCAATCTCATCAATAAATATGATTTACACATTTAACGTTTTTTTCAGTATTTATATTATTATTTCCTTTACGAGCGGAGCGGAGGACGCGACGTGTTTGACTAGCCACCACGGCCTATGTTTGCTTGCACTTTGCACACAGGTTTGTCTTCCGAAATGATGTTTTTTTCTGACTCGGCGAGTTAGTTGCATCCTCCAATTCTTAAGCAAGAAGTGAACACCACCACACACACCCTCACCACCATCATCTCATCTCTTCTCTCCTCTTCTCGTTTCTCCTTTTCTTTACGAGCCACCCTCCGGGTGAGATTTTAACTTTTTATCCTGCTCCACAATGCGTAAGATGAGATGGAGATTATATTGGTTGCTTTTGGTCAATACTTTTTTTTTATATACATTCATCAATTTCCCTCTGCTCCTTTTTCTCTCTTCTTCGTCTTCTTCTTCTTATATTATACTCATCATCATCATGTGGCGAAGCGAAAAGGAGCTGCTTATTTGTTGTGTGAATCCAAGCGAAGTAGGTTTTTCTTCTTCCACAAGTTGAGCCAAGCGTGTTCCTTCCCTTTTATATGCATTTATTGCTGGTGGCACTACTCTGGCACTGCCTGGCTAAGACAAATTCTGGGAACGAACTGGGGCGAAATTTTCTGCTCCACAATGCGTAAGATGAGATGGAGATTATATTGGTTGCTTTTGGTCAATACTTTTTTTTATATACATTCATCAATTTTCCTCTGCTCCTTTTTCTCTCTTCTTCTTCTTCTTCTACTCATCATCATGTGGCGAAGCGAAAAGGAGCTGCTTATTTGTTGTGTGAATCCAAGCGAAGTAGGTTTTTCTTTTTCCACAAGTTGAGCCAAGCGTGTTCCTTCCCTTTTATATGCATTTATTGCTGGTGGCACTACTCTGGCACTGCCTGGCTAAGACAAATTCTGGGAACGAACTGGGGCGAAATTTTTGATACCATGAGGTGGAGGAGGAGGAGAGGAGGTAGCAGAGCAGAGTACATAATAGTTTTGCTCGGAATGGCCACAAATGCTAAACAGGAGAGAAAAAAAATACAATGATACTCCTTCATTTTTTTTCTTCTCGTCGACGTTGTTTTCTTGTTCTATTAATAAAGGACCTTCGTTGTCGTCGCTCCAATTTGCACTCTTTACCTATGTCTACCTTCTTGCTGCCCACGATGAAAGTCCTTATACATAAGAATCTCCATCTTCTACCTCCATTCAGCATTATATCATCCCCTTTCTCTCTAGCGATCCCTCCATCCACCCCATTACACAGCTAACAAGTTGATGCCCTTAGCAATCTCTGGCGAAAAAAGGGATTTTTTTTCTGTCCCTTGGAAAAAGTATGTGTATCGTGTATCTTCACTGCATTTACATCATCATCATCATCATCATGTCCGCATCACCATTCTCCTCCGTTCATGATTTTTAGGCTTCGTTCGCTCGCAACTTGCTCTATAATGAACTGAGTGAGTGAGGAGGAGCAGGAGGTTCGTTGAGAGTAAGGAAAAAGAAAGAAAAGAGGAGAGAAAAAAGTACGTAAGAAGAAGAAGAACGGACATGACGGGAGGTTTTCAAGTATCATGCCGAGAAAACAATGAGCTCACTGGCCTTGAAGAGAGCATAAGAATAAGACGAAGACGAAGGAGACAGCAGAAGAAGCAGAAGCACTTGGGGCTAGGAAACTTTTTCTTCTGGGTAGACCAGAAATATATATACATATATTTGTAGTAGAATGTAGATGGCTTTACTATCTCATCTCAAAACAACGCAACGTAAACTAAACGTATATATCTATATGGGATCCTCAACAGACTCGCGTTTTTTGGGGACTAGATGAGAAAACGTCACGAGAGACTACTTCATCTTGAGAGAATGAGACTTGTTGAGAATGCGAGAGAGAGAGAGAGAGAGAGAGACTTGAGCAACTTATTCTGCTGCGAACCTTCTTTCCTCCTTCCTCCTACTCCATCTCCGCGTCATTGTCATTGCGATGATGATGATGACAATGTCGTATTGTTAGTTATTGCTGATCTTGTTATATTTAGAGAAGAGTCTTGGGAGTCACTCCTTGTCTTTTTTGTCATCAGCCCTCCTTCTTCTACTTCTTTTTAATTTACTCGCATTTTCTTGATGCGTACGACCAAAGAGGGCTGAAATGATGATGATGATAATGAGGATGAGTCTCCCTAACAAAAACTCATTCCTCGTAATTGAACACGACATTAGAGGATTTAATTAACAATTTCTCCTTCAATTAAACAGCCAGCCTGATTCCCTCTGAGCACGCAACTCCCATTGTTTATAACAACAAAAGTGCAAAATATATATATGATATGATGAGTGTGGACATCTCACCTTTTCGCCTAATGCTTTTTTCGACAATTCAAGTTATGATGACTCTTGTCCGTTAGCCACCAACAAATAACACTCAAAAACTTCAGCATGTCCATGTACGCTCTTTTCTACTCCTCAAAAGTTGGTTTAGTTAGACTTTTTTTTTTAATTTTATTATTATTATTATTTTGTTTCTTTCCAACTTTTCAACACTTCTTTTTCACACAAAACAACACATAGCCTACCCTCCTCTCGTCTCGTTTTTCTTCTCCTCTCTTCTGTCACTGCCTCCAACCACAAGACGACGACGACGACGAAGAAGAAAAAACCTTGCATTTAAATAATAAAAAATTTACTATTATCCCCAGTCAGGAATCAACCCATTATATTCTTTCTGGCATTGCTGGAGTGGAATTTATGCACGTTCATTCATTCTCCCATTCATTCATGTTTTTGCGCCCTCAACGCAACACAACTACTCTCCTCTCATCACAACCTGGCACTGTTTCACAGTCAGATCCTTGGCCTAAAGTGTTTAAATAAAAAATAAAAAAGGTGAACTCATTGTCGTGTATTTTTTCGCGATGATTCCACAGTTTCCCATTCTTCTATTCTCGGAACATATATATACAACATGCACGTCCATGCACAACTAGAAGATATGTACTACTAGTCTTACACCATTTATTTTTCTCCATTTCTAAAGGCTTCCGGCTGTGGGAGTTTTGTTTTTTTCTATATTTTGGTGGATGAGAATCCAACAAGGATTAGTTAGTTTTACTTTACTCTCCTCCTCATCCTTTAAGGTTTTTGTCTTTGTTGAACGAGGCTGGCTGGCTGGTTGGGGAAGAATGCGGAGAATATAATAATGCAGTGTCAAGTCAAGGTGACTTAACCATCTTAAACCACACCACACCACCACCACCACCACTTTAAAAAAATTCCATCCAGCTCATTCAGTCTCTCAAAATAAGACGAAGAAGAAGAAAAAATAAATGCTTATTTAAACCTTGCTATTTACACTCTTTTTTTCTTTTTATTTTGTTCGCGATGAGGAGAGATCATTGTAACATTTTTTTTTCTCTCCCTTGTGATGATTCTTGTTTTATATTCCATTCCTCCTCCACGGTCCAATTAAAACAGTAGTAGTGGAAGAAGGAGCCCGGCTGAGAATGAAAATTCCTTTGAGCCTCTCTGAATCAAGTATGATTTGACGAGAATTAAAATGGATTTAGAAAAAAAAGTGAGAAAAAGGAGAGAATGAGTTGAAATACGGTGGTTTTCGTGGTATGTGAGGTTGGTAGCTTAAAAAGTCATTGAATTTCATTGAAAATGAATTCAATGAAAAAAAAGGAAGAAGAAGGAGGAGAAGAAAAAAGATTTAAGAATCTGGATCTCTCTTCTCTCTCGTTCTTTGCGAGCATTTTTTCCTTGGGTTGTGTTGTTGTGGAAGGGAAGATGTTGTGGAGTAGTTTTTGGAGGAGTGGGACTGGTTATGTTTCCATTCAAAATGGATTTATTTATGACCATTACACCAGAGCATGCATAATAAATAGATGGAGAGAGAGAGAGAGAGAAGAGAAAAGAGGAGCTGATTCACTTTTTTTTAAAAACGTAGTAGTAACTAGTGTGGAATTTTTGAACAAAATGGGTGAGATGAGATGATGATTCAAATGGGGATGCATGTACATACATGCATAGGCTGCTGTGGCAGTTTTATTATTACAATAGCATTTTGTCATTGTGTTGTTATTTTTTTCTTGCTTTTTCTTGTCCGATTTTTGTAATCGTCTTAAATGCAACTGCAACAAACTGCATCCTCCGAGAGGATTTTCAAGGTCCACGCTTGTGTCGAGCTCCAAAATAGGTTTTTTGTAGGGTTGTTTGATTGAAGTTCCTGGACCGGGGGCTTTGCGGGATGTGCATGCATGTGGGGGTGAAAAAAATTACAATTCCCATTTCTGGATTCAACTTTTTAAAAAGTCATTGTATTGATTTAACCTAAGGCCACACATTCTCGTACGAAGCAATTTAAAACAATAAGATTGATCCAGAAGAAGAAGAAGAATCAGAGAGAGAGAGAGCTGATTTCAATTTGCAATTTAACACCCCTCCAGGATGACCACTTAAGATTTGTAGGTTACAATCAAGATTTATTGTGTATGCGTCCCTCTCTATCTCTTCCTATGTGCTCATCTATCCCGGAGATAATTAATGGGATTTTTTTCGTCCAATTTCCCTTTGTTCCTCCATTTTGCGTACGAAGCGTAAATGGCCCGGCCAGCCTCTTTTTTATTTTAAAAAGTCTTGCAAGTTAACTGGGATGATAATAATGATTTAAGCTCTGCGCAACTTTTAACTGGATCAGTCGTGGTGATCAACACAAGTATGGATGGAATGTGTTAGTCTCACATATATTTCCTCACTCGACTCTCACCGTATGATTTACTTTTTTTTGGCATGGTTGTTGCTGGCGCATTTAGTTGTTCTAGGCTCAAGATGAGACTAAATGGCTGTTTGTTGGCGTTCGTTCTGGATGTGTGGCTGGCTCTGTGTGTATGTTGTTGGGATTAATTACGGCTAGTTTGTTCGAAAGACCAATCAGCCATGCAAATGATAAGGAATTGCCTGCGTCGTCGTTGCGTGAATCGTTGCTCCAAAGGTCTCCCTACCCATTTGTCATGGAGGGGATTGTGGGGGAATAATTTATTACGGGTCTCTTTACCACCAATTGCCAGAGAGCAGCCACCAACCACCACCAGTCCATTTAAGAGCGTGTGACGGAATGTTCCACCACAACACCACCACTTCCTCCATCTCTCTCTCTATATGGGCTAGTTGATGATTGTCTGCAATGTGTAAAACTGCTTTTTCCCATGTAATATTACTATTTGTTTTTAGCCTTGCCATCGTCATCATCACGAGAGCCCATTGTCTTCGCCGACGAGCGCGGCAGCGCGAGTTGAGCGGGATGGGTGACAGTGATATATTAGATCGACTTATTGCCGTTCACGTCGTTTTAAACCCTGCTCGACAAATATTAAATTACGATCTGGACGCAGAGAGCGAAAGCGGGACAAGTGGTTAACATGCGTTGGTTGAGAGTGTGATAATAACAAAACGGGCTAAAAACCTGGAGACGACAACGTCAACCTACATTCGAACCAACACAAAAAACCGGCAGGTCTTTAAAAAAAGAAACGTCAATATATGTTCTCGTCTCTGGCATTGCATTGTTGTTGGCAATGAAATGGATTATTATGAAGAGAAAAAAACTCAAAAAAAAATTGTCACTTTTGGTTGGAAACAGTTGTTGATGCTGGTGAGAAAAAAAAGCTGGAAGAATGCGTGTTGATATCCATTGCGGGAAAAACGGAAGGTTCCTCTCTGAGAAAATTAGAAGTGACGATGTAACTTTTTTCCTTCAACCTTCATTCTACTCTATACACCGTCGTGAATTCGTACAATAAAAGATTAGGGAATGATTCCAAGCCTCATTTTGATAGTGGAATGGGGCACATTATCAAAATTGCCTTGTAAAGTTGCGTTGGTGTGGTAGTGCGATGCACATGCTGGGGGAAAAGGGCTGTCTCACTCTGCTCATATAATTCTCGTAATGTCGTTCCAACATGACTTGACAAAAGTTAAGTTTCAATCATTCCACCTTCAATTCGTTCACAAGGGAAAAGGCAAAGATATAGTCGGCAGGTACGTCGTACTTTACGTACCCATGTACACTGTTATTCCCTTTTAATTTCTCCAGGGCTTCCATCCGTTTTCTTGACCACGTCGTCAGCCCACTCCACTCCACTCTCAACTCAACAAGAGAAAAATCCGATTTTCGTATCTGTTCCAAATCACACGCTCCCCTGAGCCTCTCTAGTAGACTACAGAGCACATCAGTCAGAGTATAAAAACTTGTCTGAAAATTAATGAGATGGTGGCTCTCGCTCTGCTGCAATTGCAAAGATGAGGACAGGGGCACTGGGTATATATATATATATATATATTAGGCATTCTTCTTCGTCTTATGTGCTGATCACATTCCCAGGAATTAATTTTGGACTGTTTCTCTGAACACATAAGTCCGCCAGGGTTCCCTGAGTACCCTATCAGCTCTAGAAACACGATCAAGAAGGGAAGGCAAGGGAATGAATGTATCGCACAGTAATAATAACTCCTCTGAATTTGGTTTTGCCCTGCTTTCATCATCACATCACAACTCACGGCGCGATGATAAGGTGAAAAGTAAGTGTGGTAATATTACACCCTTTGAAATTCGAAATTATCATGCGGCACCAGCCTCCAGACGCAATCATTACGTCTAATTTCATTGTAGCTGGAGGCAATTGATCTGTCGTCGTATACAAATGAGGTGTGATATACGGCGCAATATGGCTCTTTACAAATTCTTAAATAAGTAAGTAAAAAAAGAAAGAAAGAGAAGAAGTTCCTTTGAGAAAGGGAACCATCATCATCTTGGAAGATGGGCTATAAAACTGCTGTCGATGATGGAGTCACTGAGAAAATGAAATTCGTAAGCGTGACTACGAATATATGGAACAACGAGCTTCTCAGCTCTCGCTCCTTCAAAAAGGACTCATCTTTGATTTGATTTTTTTTTAAAGTCAACTCAAAATGGGGAGTTTTAAGGGTAATTTCATGTTTTCTTCTTCCACCTGTTCTGCAATCCCTGCCTGATAGGGCTTTAAGAGTCTGCCTGCCCACAGGGAAGTTTTTATCAAGGAAAAAATAAAGATTTGATAACGTGGAATTACTACTTGAGAGAGAATATTTTTGTTTTCCTCTTTTAAAAAATTTCAAGAGATGGAATCGAGAGGAAGAATCTGAGATGAGGAAAAACTTCAAATTGTGGAAATTCTCGTACAACTGAGCTACTTTAATCCCATTTGATAAATATTTAGTTTTTCCGTGAGTGTAAAATGCTTCAGATACAAGTCCAAGCGCTCGCCTCGCTGTAAGTATAGCTAAATGAGGGTTAAAAAATCGTGTGAAAGCTAGATTGAAACAAGGGAGATATTAGCTCATAAATAACAAGGTGAAAACGGCTTGAGGTCTCTACCTCATCGAATTGGAGATTAGCTCCGAGTATACATATAAGTATTCCAATTCTTCCTCCTCTCTCTCTCTCTTCTTGTCTTCTATTGCGCGTAGCGCTGCTCATAACTCCATTTATCCTGTAAGTAGGGTCGATAGTTGAATTCCGACTTTTTTTTCCTCCTCTCCTGCTCCTCTACAGATTGAGCGTGATCTGGCGCAGTAATATGGAGAGTAATGAAGGGGTGATGTAACGCCTTAAGTGCTTGTAGAGGGGTGTAAAAAATATAGAGTTTTGAAATATATGATGTATTCTCTTCTTTTCTCTGAATTCTTGAGTAGGTAGGTTAAAAAAACCTCAGAGAAAAATCCCAGAGATTTATATGAACAATAAGATATCCACACAATGTGTGTGTACACAGTACACACACTCACACCGAGCATGTGGAATTAATGGTCATGCCTTATTATCGGAAAGGAAGACGAAAAAAAATGCTTTATAGCCTGGAATTCTTGTTTGTGATGATGATTATCCAAACGTATTGTATCTTGTCCATGAGTTATAATATATCTTTTTTTCTCTCTTCTTCCTCAGATATTAGATCAATTTACGTTTAATAATTATGGTTCGTGTAGTCCTGATGTGGTTTAATGTTCCAATTTCTTCACTCGATCAGCTTAGCACCACATTAGTCATGAATGAGGTGGAAGAGATGAGGGCACCTCCAATTGAAGGTATGAAGAAGAGTGGATCATCATGAGCGGTGCGGTTTTTGTTGTATGTGGCGGAGAGTCAGCAGGTTCCTCTCGCGGATCGCACCATTTAAGAGAGAAAAAGAGTCGTGACCACGATGTTGGTTCAGCAAAGCATAATTCATCATTTGAAGAAGAGATTTGATTTTTTGGGAAAAAATGCATTCACAAGTGGGACCTCACTCGTCCCATTTATTTTGGAGGTCTCCGCTCCTCTCTGAACGTAACAATCCAACAAAACCTGCCTTTCTAACGAGATATACTGCTAACGTGTTTTATTTCAAAGGATTAAAACTCATCCCATTTTTGCATGACTGCTCACTCACCCGATCAATTAAGGGGAATTTTCCCTTTGAGGAGCCACCTGACGATTAAACTAAATCTGAGCCCCAAGAAGAAGCCTTTTTTTATTATTATTTTATCAAGGGGTTTCCTTTTACAATTATAATGAAAATCTTTGTGAAGAGAGAAAAAAACAATTCAAAACTATATTTAGACAAATGAAAAAATAAAACCCAACTAAAACCTACACTCTCTCAAAGTCCCATTATTCAACAGGGGAAAAATATTTTATTATTTTCCCCAAAAATCTGTTATCCACATTCACCAGGTAATTGCTTCCACTTAGGAGCAGAGTGAAAAAAGAAAGAAGAAAAAAAGCACACACACAAACACACACACACACACAGAGCCACACACTCACACGCACCCCCATTTTTTGACAACAGCGAAGCATGGCGAAACGAACGAAGCCTGTGTGTGTGATAAAAATCAACCGTGTGTAATGATATTGACGTTTTGCATGGGTCTCACTCACTCACTCACACAAACAACGCAACAACATACCTAGTCAACACAACCCGAAACGAAACAACAGTACTTGTGGCCATCCCACCTGACACCCCCAACTTTTTATCGGTGGCCCAGAGGTGGTTATAAGTGAATGAAACCTTTGCATTCCTCTAATGATCATAATTAGACTACTTATAATGATACAGGGAAGGCCCCTCTCTCCCGAGTCTGGGTGCATGTTTCTAAGTGCAGCCAGAGAGGGAGAAAAACCGTGTGATGTAATTTTGTACTCAGCTAACTACCCCGTCGAGGAGTCAGTCATCATGCAGGGCAGAGAGAGAGAGAGAAAGAAAATAACTTCAATTTCCTGAGAGTAAACTTGAGAGATTTTTTTTTTTAGTTTTTTAAGCGAAAGAGTTATTTTCACCTGGGCTCCATAGGTCTCGAAGGAGCTGAAAAAGAAGTTACAAAAATGCATTTTTTAAAAAGTTGAAAATGTTTGTAAAATTGCTAGTTTATACGTCGGCATTAAAAATTTTTAAATTACGGCGTGTTAACTTGTGCGTTAGATCGTTATTCCGTTTGATTCGGTGATACTAGATTGAGTAAAAATGATAAATAGCCGTAGTTATTCTAGCCGTATCAATTTTCATGGTATTCCTTGGTAAAGGACAAAGTTTCCTTAATTCCAAGATATTTGCTCGTTGTCCAACACTATTATTAATGGTCCATCTGCTCTAGATTTTATTTTTCATGCGCTCAAATTACAAGACCACTTGCAACTCCGGAATGTTAACGGGTTACGTAAGCTCAAGGATTTATTTATTTAGGGAGGCTTCCTCTGGCTTCAGTCACTTAGCACTATTTCAAATTCCAACAAAAGCAAAAGGAATATAAAATAGCAAGATGTTATCCGCGAGTCTTAAAGTGTAAAGATGGTTAGGCTGGATCCCTCTGCTGCTTTACGTGGCAGCATGGTTGAGCGATTTACAATAAAGATGATGTGCTATCATTCATTCCTCTTTTCATACTCGCCACTCATTCAAGCAGAGAAAAGGAGGAGGCTGCTGGTATTACCATTTCAGAAAAAAGAAAACTGCATTCAAATAAATAAAAAATCTACAAGTCCAGGGAAAAAAGACGACCTTTTCCCCAACTTTTTTCTGGAGAGAGCAAAAAAGGTGATGCGCCATTGATAGGTTTCCACCACCATCACCACCGAGCTTTTCCATTTGTACAAGATGGATTTTTTTCTTCTTCTTTCTTTTCTCGTTTTTTTTTTTTTTTGAATAAAACACATTCAACCGGACATAACCTTCGAAGTGGGCTCGTCGCTCGTCCTCGTCCATGCCTTTCCGCTATATTTCCTATTAGTTAGGGAATGTCGTCCGCCTTTATTTTGAGGAATTTGAATAGGTGGATTTTTTTTATTCTGAGGAAAAGGATGTGGTTACGGATAAAAAGAAATTTTCTTTCCTCAACACAAAAAGAGACGGCTGGACAGTTGGAGAAATTCGGAGAGATATGATGACTATGTTATGTTGATCCGATGATGTGTGTGTGTCTGCTGAAAGATTGGTTCTTGGTTGGTCTGAACTGAAAAAGAAAAAAATCTGATCGGGATATTGATGTCCATATGAGCATATCGACCATGTAATCTCCTTTTGTCAGGAATTATATAAACGAGGACGAATCTTGCAAGACCTATAACCCTTGCTCCCTTCATTTTGTCTTGAAAGTGGAGAAGAAAAAAAAAATTCCAAGCGTTCGTCCGAATTTCTTCCTTTTTTTATTTTTTCGGATTGGATTTATATGTCCTTCGTTTACTTTCTTGGTTCGTTTTCCAGTCTCCACTGACTGCTATTTCCTGTGTGTGGTTAGTTGTGTTGTCCCTTCTTGCATTGAATTCAATTGGATTTTGGTGGTGGACCGGAACGAGAAGAGTGATTTGAATTGAAATACATCACATATACCTACATATATTTCCTTACGAACCTCTTATTTCCAGCTATTTCTGGCATGCATGCCACCACCAGCGGAATGTGTCCAATAAAACCTATAGCATGCCGATGATGATGATGAAATGATGATGCTGGTTGGACAACGATTGGGAACTTGTATTATGACGTCTCACATCAGTAAAAAAAATAAAGTCATCCATCAAGTTGCCGAATCCATCTTGACAAGATGGAAAATTCTGGCATTCTGGAAATTCCTGGTATTTTGTTATTAAAGTCGCAGCAGCCTGATTTGTTGTCCTCTAAAAAAAGCAAAGCCCGGCTGAAGTAATATAGACATTTTATTTTTCTTGTGGAAAAATTCCTCCTTGTGTAAAAAGCAAAGCCCGGCTGAAGTAATATAGACATTTTATTTTTCTTGTGGAAATTCCTCCTTGTGGAGGTGGAGGAGGACGGACATTTCGGATATATAATTTCAACCCATGCATGGCATGACGGAATATATATATCAAGTTTTCACTTTGCGGAGGAAACAAAAACTTTTTTCTATTCAGGCTATACCTACCTACTAGTTATCCCTCAATTTCACTCACTTCAGACTCGACTGACGCTATATTATGACTTTTTAAAAACAATTCGAAATTACGCGAAATAATAATTATGTCGAGCACGTCAAAAGCTTGTACTTGTGCGGAGCTGGGCTCTCGATTTGAAATGAGAAATGAAATATGAAAATAAATGGCTAATTGATTGTTTACTTTGTTCTGTTTTTCAGGTGAGTCAGGTACGTTGGAGAAGTTTCTAGCTTTCTAGCTTTTCTTCCTCTCTCTCTCAACTCAACTCTCAAGTTGATGACATACTACCACTTAGAAAGGAGGGGTTGAACATCCATGCAACAAAACAACACACATTTTCATGGTTATTTCTCTGATCCACACAATCCATATATGCGATGCGAGTAAACTAAACTTGGGTAAATTATGGGTTAGCAGCATATAAAAAGGTGCACCACCATTGCAAAGTTGCATGGTTTTCCGGTGAAGTTGGCATGAGCTCTGACAAAGTGGCGAGCAGCGTATTTATGTGAGTATTTTATTGTTTCAACACTCAACGCCACATAAAGCGCTCCTGTACACCTCATATACTTTAGTCCTGCTGATGACGTCCTCCTCAGCCCTCAGCCAGTGGACTTTTGGCGATGAGCAGCGTATTTATGTGAGTATTTTATTGTTTCAACACTCAACGCCACATAAAGCGCTCCTGTACACCTCATATACTTTAGTCCTGCTGATGACGTCCTCCTCAGCCCTCAGAGCCAGTGGACTTTTGGCGATAACTCTTTTTTCAACTTCAACTCAATCATAAAAACTACATGTATAATATTTCAACTACTCATTTGGTACGTTTACGTTCACACATTGACAATGCGACTACATGCTGATTCAAAGGGATAAATAATTTCCTAATTAATCCTACCACCATGCACCACCCCATTAAAAAAAACTAAAGCAAAGTTTGTTCTCATTATAATCTAACATATTTTTTGGCAAATTAATTTTACACTATGCGGAGTGAGTAGGGCTCTCATTATTACGAAATATTACTCGAAGCGGTTGCCCAATTTTCCCCATCTAATTTGTACACTTCATCATCATCATCGTCATCATCATCATTTTACATTTGTACTCCCCAAGTTTTTTTTTGCTTTTATTTTTATTATTGGGGCTGGTTCCGTTCCAACAAGAATGGAAGGCTCTCGAGAGTGTTGTTTGCCTATTGTATGGCTTTGTGTCGTCTCTCTCTCTCTCTCAATGAGCTCTAGTTGTCATGCGGTGTGTCATTTCATTTCATTTTTGTCGAAAGGCTCATATTTTTCCATTTAAGTTTCAGTCGAGCCCTTATTCATTCTCATTCCTCCTAATCGTTTATTCACACATTGTCATCCGTCCTCCTTGTTATCCTGGTGGTTAGCCTCTGATCGGAAACATATTTTCATAACTTGCTCATAACTCGGCTAATCCTGAATAATGATTTTAGGAGGAAAAAAAAGAAAGGAAAGGGTGGTTCGTTCGTGGTGGTGGTGTGTCTAATACCCCATATAAAACTCTCAGTTTAACTTACAAAGTATTATTTTTTTAGCAAGGGTCTCAGCGTTTTGGTTAACATTGGGAGCGAGCGGAGGGATTGAATGTCGTGTGTTGAACAATTGTGATATGATGTGATCATGATCATGCATACATTTGTTACGAGTCTCTCATGGACTCACTCTGAGGATCACACCACACCACTGCCCGCCCATTGTACTTGAAAAGTATCAATGAAAACATTATGGACAACTATAACATCTCATTCCTATTGACTATGTAAAAGCTAAAAGGCATAGGGAATTCCTCTCATTTTTTTAAAACACAATTTATAAGGATATATTATACATTTTTATTAAGGCGAAAACGGAAAGGTTGCGCTGCTCACAAGCTTCATTTCATTCAAATAAATGTACCCAAGACCCCAGCACAAGCACTACTACCATCCGCCTGGCCCCCTCGTTATCCTTTAATTATCATCATTTTCAACTTTAAACGACCCCAAACTGAGTATTATAATGGAAGTGGAGAGGTTTGTTTTTTACACAGGGGGAAAAAAATTTCTAGCACATTTTTTAAAAAAGAGAAAATTCTCGCCATAAAACCCATTGTTTTAGAAAAAGGGGGAAAAGGGAAGAAAAAAAAGTTTGAACATTTTTTCGAAAAAATGTCCGTCCAACATGACGTTTGCATGTTTGCGCTGTAAAATTTCAGGCTGAGGTAAAATTTCCATGAAAATGCCGAACTTATAATAATAATTGCGTTGTTGTTGGGAGCGGAGCGATGCGAGCGAGTAGGAAGTCATATAGTCACAGTCTCTCAGTCAGTCAGAGTGGTGCGCATCAGCTCTGTACGTCTGTGTTGTGCTGTGGTGGGAAGGATGCCTGCATTTTTAATGACAGACGGTAATTAATGCTAAGCAGGAATTAACCACATTCACGCAAGCAATCATCATGATAACATATAATAATATTCCGATAAAAAATGGGAAAAAATATTGTCGCCCTATCTCCACCACACATCTATGTGGCCCGTGTTTATGTGATGTGATGATGATGGCTGTGATGATGAGTAGGTGAGACGGTTGAGAAGTCATAGCTTTAAGGTCATAATAAAACTTAATTTAATATTTTAGCGACATGAGCATTTTCCATGCAATCCCTTTTGCAAAAGAGGGAAGCCCAAGAGCGGTTCGCGTTCGCATCGCATTGCGCGTCGTCGTCGGTTCGCGTTCGTGTTTAATGGGGATGAGCTTCGCTGAGGAGGAGAGGAGAGTCACACAGACGAGAAAATTTTTCGACTTGTCGCTATTGTTGGCGATTTTTTATGAAAAAAAAATTATAAACGTTAGTTAGAGGAGGAGGAGGACTACTGTGTTGTGATTGTACTAATGCGTGCTTATCAGAAGGGAATATAATATAATAATATCACAAGTGTGATGATGATTTTTACAGAAGTGGTAATTAACTCATCGTCTCATCCATCCTCTCTACAGGTTTTTGCATGAGCACCATTACTCCTCTCCTCTGGCTTACTAAAAAGTACATTTTATAATAATAATAATACTTTTTAATTTAGCCAGGGATTTAGTACGCACCTTGAGTAGGGAAACAGAATTTAGTGTAGGTTCTGCAATATTCAGAATCACAAGTGGTGCTCCAATCCAACCTAAAAACTGACTGAGTGATTGTAGGAAAAATAATTGTACTTTTTCCCGATCACATTTTTGTGCAAAATATATATTCATATATTGCCAAAATGGATTCCTTATTTTGGCGGCTGCAGTGCGAGCTTAGGAATCATATTGAGTTGTTGAATGCGGCGAAAAGGGGCGGAAATGGTTCGAAAGCGCAGAGTCAGAGTGGTCATCATGAGAGCTCATCATCATCGGCATCGTCAGCGTCAAGACAAGTGGATTCTCGACGGATTCCGGATATTGTAAGCTGAAACAAAAATCATCAATCTTTAGCATAATATATCTTGTTTTTTTACGATCCGGAGAAAATATACATTTTCCAAGGAATTTGTTTTAAAAACACTTTTTTTTCTCCCAATCGACCTGTTTACTTTATCAACCGGATTTTGTTCAAATTTCATCATCATCATTCTCGCCACAACGAGAAAGATGATTTGACTCAAGGACAGCTAGGAGAGCTGTTTCGGAATT
>JAANSN010002076.1:0-26980 GCA_036850665.1 Dicranocentrus wangi | reverse complement strand
CACACCAAGTTTGGTGAAAATCGATCAAAGGACATCAAAGTTATGGCGTGAACAGACAGACAGACGGACAAACAAACTAAAAGCATAACTACGCTTCATTGCATTCAGCTTCGTAATAATTACCTAGTATATAAAATGCATGAAGCAACAACACACACACATTTTCGTCCGTGTATTGTACTCCACCCAGAGCAGTTAAAGTTAAGGGGTGCCTTTTACCTCGCCTCCAGCTTCCAAAAGCAGGATTCTTGAATCTGCTGCAGAGGCATTCGCAATCCTTGTTGCAACCACCATTCCAGCAGTGCCTGTACGATAAAAAAAACTTTAATTTCAAGAAAAAAATTAAATTTTTATATAATTTCCTAAAATTTTTATATTATCTCTAATCGTTCTTACATTAGCTCAGATTTTCATTCTACAATTCACCCTCAATATATTATAATACCTGCTCCTACAACAATGTAGTCGAAGGCTGAGAACCGATAACTGGGACCAGGGTTGTGGAGCTCATGGTTGACGATACGATCTATTTGTAGGTCGTAGAGGACCCACGAACTGACTAGGAGGAGGAGAGCGGATGAGGCGAGGGTTGAAACGGGCAGTGCCACTGGCCACCGGAACGAAGGCGGCGCCCTTGGAACAAAATATGCATTTAATAAATTGAAATTAAATTAATTACGTCATTATTATATCCGATTCAAAATATTAAGTTAAGAAAAATATATACCACAAATATTGGGTTAAAAACAATAAAAAATATGTCTTCAATCCTACATTAACATTTTATTAGTTTTCTTCTCTACAATAATACGGGTTCTCATATGGTAGCAAAATATTATTATCTTGCTACCATCCCCCATTACTCTGTAAAACACCCCAAATTTAGCCTGTAAAACACCTCCATGGACTCAATATAACATAACACCGTAATTAAGTGTCCAAAGTGATCTAAGCATCGGAGCCTAGTAGAACGCAAAATCCAAAGAATTTGACATTTTACGTGTCAAAATTGTTCTAACTCATAGGGGAAAATGTCCTGAAGTTGAACCTGCTCATACTGGGCCAAGGACTGACCATATAACGATTCCATACGGTCACGGGTCATCCCTGTAGGGTACCCAATCATCCTTATGAGCCTCACCAATCACTTATGCGCAGCACCCCTTACCCTATAGCAGACCAACCCCACCCAAATGTTCAAAAACAAAATCTTTAAAGTGCTTTCAAAAAATAAGCGTTACGGACAGACGGTAATGGCAAGATCATAAGCTCGTCCTTGCTACGCAGCGAGCTAATAAGCCTTACGGACGGACAGACAGACATGGCAAGATCATAAGCTCGTCCTTGCTACGCAGCGTGCTAATAATTATGGGAAGATATTCATTCCACTGGGATTGCACAATTAGCTCAGCAAGTAGTGGTTTTTAGCAAAAATGAAGTTTTTTTGTAATATTGCGCAATTGATTGATGGATAATAGTTTTGATATGAGCACGTGGTTGCAAAAGAAGTCTTTGATGCATCATATATTTAATGGTCGAAACGCGTCTTATTTTTTCACTAATAATGGGAAAAGAATTCAAAGGCAGATAAAAACACCAATCATGTGTGCTAAACCTTTATATGCTGACGCTGATGATTGGGTTATTAAATCGGAATTTTGCAATACCGACTCACAGGGAAGTGCTTAACGGAAAACGCAATAAATTAACTCCCAATATGGGGTTTGCAAACTTGGCATTTTAATTACACCTCTGTATATTTAATTGCGATGAATATGATATGAAACGCAATTTAATAAATTGGGCAGCCAATTATTTTTTGAAAAGTACCTAGGATTTCCATCAAACATGACGTATTTTTGAATTAAGTAAAAGGACGAAGAACAAAATCCAACGTCACCCAGCACGTCACAAATTCCACTGCAAAATCAACTCATATTTAAAACATGTTTTTTGTTGTAACAACTTTCATTCTTGAGTCTTCTTCAAGCGCTCGGAGACAAGGACGGAAAAATCCTTGGGAGAGAGACTTATCCCAATGACTTTGAGTCGAGAGTTGATATTATTATATATTCACGAGTTATATGACCATATTATTAATATTTTTAAAGTTATATGACCATACGAATGAGTTTGTTATTACCGTCAACCGTACGGTTACAGTCATGAAGTCTATATGACAGCGTGAGTGAACTATGACAACTTTGTGAATGTCGCAACAGTAAAAGTACGCTAATCAGAAACCATTTACTGGGAAATCTGTCACGGAAAATTTGAATATTCTACCCCTTCACTTCATGGGCCTGAGTGAAGGGATTTGGTTGGAACCATCCACAAAGTAGGTAATAATTGTGAAAAAACTTTGCTTGATGAGTATGATGTATTATTATGGAAATATATTATATTGCCCAATCTCCAACCACGGAAGAATAAATTACTCATTTTAATGTGGGAAGTGGGAATATATGGAGAGTACTTTGTGCTGAATGAATACGATACGCGTTTTAATAAATTTGGACAGTCATAATTATTTTGAAATGTAGAGTTCCCATCAAACATGACGTACTTTTGCATTACGTTAGGATGAGGAACAAAAAAGACGTCGTGTAGGTACTATGTTCACGTCAGACAGCACATGTCGCACATTCCCCTGCAAAATCATCATACAGGTTTAAAACAAAGCTATTTTGGGACAATAATGCAACCTTCATTCTTGTGTCTTCAAGCGTTCGGACACAAGGACGGAAAACTCCTTGGGGGAGAGACTTATCCCAATGTCTGCTTCCGGTATGAGTGGCTTCGTTCCAGGGACCACCGAAAATGTAAATTTCTGGAGGAGAGTGGCAAGGAATAAGGGGAGCAGGGCGTTCACAAGACTGATTCCGATGCAGATGCGTTTCCCTTCAACAAAGCAAAAGATTCCAACCTCTTTGATTTCTTGCAATTTTATTATATTTGTATCTGCGGATTCCATTTTACCATATCCAAAAATTGAGACCCGCTTATCCGCAACGAAATCCCCATTCTCATTGATAAATCGCTCGGGCCTGCGACATTCAATAAAATAAATTTTCTCCATTTCAATAAATTAATAAAAAATATTCTGGAAAAGGAAAAATTAATATTCGGATGTTGACAATTTATTTACCTAAAGTGTTCTGGGTCACCCCAAAGTCTCTTGCTCATATTGACCGAGTAGTGATTGGAAAATATGAGCGCCCCTTTGGGCACCTTGTGCCCCCTAATGTTCCACTCTTTTGGACAAATTCTGGGAATTGGATTGGGGACCACACTCGCAACTCGATGTAATTCCAAAATGAATGCTTGGAAGTATGACATTCTACAGGTAAACAAAAAAATCCATGCAAATTTTTTTTTACAAATATCCCAAAGTTTTTGGGTGAAAGCTAACTTCAGAACATCATCCTCAGACGGCGCCCTTATCGAACCCACCACCCCGTCAATCTCCTCTTGACATTTTTTCTGAATTTTGTGGATTCCTTGTGAGATATAAAATCCCATAATTTAGCGTTCCGTTCAACGTCATAGCTCCTCCGGCCAAAAAGTCGGAGAGCATGGCTTGGAGTTGGAGGACTACGCAGAATTTGAGAAAAAAAGCACATTGTGGTATTGCTCAATAAACTTTGGGATTTTACATTCCCACGCTTACCCGAATACACGCTCTCCCTCTTCCCATTCTTCTCATCGTCGTGAATTTTTCGCAGAAATACGTCAATGTAATTTTGGGGATCCGTCAAATAAAATTCTTGAGCTTTTCTCTCGTCAATGCATTGCTGGATATATATACGTATATTTTAAAGAAATCGCAAGTTTCGTTAGGTTAGGTCATATTTCGTCAAAATATAATATGTAGCAAATATTTTTAAGCAATTTGTCTCACCAGCGACACTTGATTAATCTCGTTGTATATCCTATATCTCTGATCTATCCCAAGAAATGAGGACACCGCGGCAGGTGCATATTTATAGACATACGGGACCAGGAGTTCCAGCGGATTCCCAAATCTTATTGCCTTTGTCAGCAGATATACTCGGTCCATTTGTTTTTGAATGATGGGGTCATCATGGGGGTAGCGAAACCCGGCCACCAGACACCACAACACGTTGATCACTGTGACGGCAAAGTTGTTGCGGAACTTGACAATCCCGGAGGAGCCCATCTCTCGCTTTATTTTTTCAACGACGAGAGCCGCCTCTGTGGTGATGACACCATGCATGGTGTACTCCTTGCCGAAACCGAATTCCCTGGAGAATAAAAATAACTCACACTTGAAGGGATTGAAAGTCGAAGGAGTTACCTACAGTCAGGTTCATCATGATATTTAAAAAAATGTCTATACCTCAGGGTTCGAACTGTGAATTTCCTCATTTCCGTCCAGATTGGTGGAGAGGCCACAAACAGGATCCCTAGCTCCTTGCCAAATGTGCGGGGATATGTGAGAAGTTGGTGAGCAAGTTTGTGGCTAAATTCCTCCATGTTCGCTACCTCGGTTAGGGCTTCATGAGAACTCAGTATGACTGCATCAATATGTAAAATGGAGAAGGAAAATATGTCCCCAAATTCCTCCGAGAGCATGTCCAAGTACTCCCAAGGGCGTATTTTCCAAAGACGAAAGATTGGTCTCCGCAACCAAGCTCCAATCCCCGAGCCGAGAATTGGAAGTACGAATGGTCCTAGAAGAAAAAATATGAATGAATCGAAAATATGCTGAATTGATGACGGACCATAATTACTTATTTACAAATATTTTACCTGGGGGCATGTCTCTAGTTGAGTATTGAAGGGAATATATGTAATATGCCAATAGACTGCACATTGGAATTAGCAATAGTTCTATTAAAGCCATTTTGAGCTGCCGAAATTGGATATATTTATATAACACAATTCTTGCTAAATTATAACTCCAAAATACATTCAGTGGACTGCTCGACCCTAAGCAAAATTTGATAGTGATTGACTGATAGGTGTAGCTGAAGAAAATAAAAAAATATGTGTTTTGTGATTATAAACTTGCACACGAAACAGGTTGCGTTAGCCGTTAGGGAATACACATATTCAACTAGCACGTCGAAATAATTATTTTGATGAAATGAGCACATAAACTGGCTAGATGACGGATTCCCAAAACCAGAATCCCAGATGCAAAATTTGTTCAAAGGACGAACGCCTAACATTGAGAATTTGCGCACTTCAATGAGGTTACTCATTTACGAAATGTGCTATACTAATATCTGCACCAACTCTACATCCGGATCCGCAACTACAGTAATTCTACTTCATCGCAAAACTTGTGGGGTATTGTAATATTTGGGGGATTCAGTCTTGTCGCTGCATACTTATTCCCACCCAAACAACTATGCTGATACATGAATACAATATGAATTTTTGTATGTGTAGTTATAACAAACCATCAAATGGGTATAAACTATTAAGATCCTAGTACAAAATCTGCAAATCACGAAATTGTTGAAAGAGAGAGTCTACAGTCTTAGCATGTAGATTCAATTGGTACAAAACGACAAACAAGGTCTTTCACTTACTGTGCTGCTGAAAATAACGTTGGATAACTCAGACCTAAATTTGCATTTTTCTGTATGTAGATGCATGTTAATGCATGCAAACGAATTTTTATGAATGACCATGCATGTAAATCGATGCAAATGCATGCTAATGTATGCAAATTTAAGTCGAGGCTATCCAATGTTCGTTTCAGAAGCACAATAGGCAAATGCATCGCATTTACACAACTTCACAGAAGTTGAATATTTTCCAGGTTTTCATTCATTTCATAACGATCCTAAAAAAACTTTTCTTGACAGTGCAAAATATTTCAATGATCGCATTTCCTCTCAATTTCCCAGCTGTTTGACGCACCAGGATGATCACCTACGGCAAAATATTTCCTGAATCTTCCATACATATATTTATTCATTAGCATCATTTCACAATCATCCTTGCTTCATTTAGTTCTCACGGATTCATTTGCTCTGATTGATTTATGTAGAGAATCATTCGATTTCAAGGCTAAGTTTTGCTGACCTGCATACTTCTTTAAGCCAGTAGTCAGTCAAGTTCATGGTTTTCCTTGTGGCAAATAGGAAAGATTAAAGATTTCCTTTTGAATAAAATGATACAAGTAACAACACTAGCTTACGTCAATTGCATGACTAAATAAAATGCCACTTGGGATTTAAGGTAGCAGTAATTGAGCTGCATCTCTTCCTTTAAAATGGAGATTGCAAAATCCTCATTAATTCAATGCCAATTTGACGAAAGTTGTAAGTACAAAAGTAATCGCCGTTTGCAAAGATGGTAAATGTAACATATGTGCCTAAGTTGGATGGTAGGTAGGACTGTGTCAAGGTAGCTGATAATAAGGAACACGTATTACTACAAGAGTTAAATTGATCTTTAAGTGATAAATATGGTTACTTTATTGAGTCAAGACGTGGGTAATCTGATAGTTAGTTCTGTCAATGGTCAGTCAGACAGAATGCATAGCTGCAACCTGAGAGCAGGAAGGGGCCCCGATTGAAAGCTACGGTGGCGTTTTAATACCAAAAAATTATACATACTTATGGGGAAATTTTCTCTCAAAGCCTTATAAACATTTAGACGAAACACAAGTTATAGAATCATGACACAAAGAAGGACAATCAAGTTGTTGGGTAAAATGAGCCCTTCAGGTTCGAAAATAGTAGTGTGCCCCACCTAACAGATGTGACCCTAGTTAGGTGTAGTTTAGNGGTTCGAAAATAGTAGTGTGCCCCACCTAACAGATGTGACCCTAGTTAGGTGTAGTTTAGTGCTTTAAGTAGCCCCGTTCAATGGGGGAAAATATAATATAGACCGTCTGGTCTGGTTGCATGTGTGCTCCTGTCTATCCAGAGGCATGGTGTAGAGTAGACAGAGAGTGGAATTGTGGTTTAGGAGATGGGGAAGGTGAAGATGAGCAGGTTCTGCCGCTGGTGCAGTCAGCTCTGTCTCCGGCTCGTCCGGGACTAGTTGTAGTTTTTGGAGCGGGGCAGGCTCCCTTAATTGTAAGTTTAATTAAAGTTAAGTGCCTTAGAGAGGAACGCTAATTGTTATAGTTGGCTGCGGCAAGGTTGTTGCAGGTGTTGTAGTTTTTGGGGGCTTGAAAGGCTCCGTGTTTTGTTCCACTTTGACCTCCTCAGAAGGAGGATAATTGTTATCGTTTTATAATTGAGGACATAGGCTCTCCCCAGTAGTTTTGTTTTATTGTTAAATAAAGTTTCTTTGGGGTTCCTTCCCCCATCCAGTGATCTAGAACAGACCATCTTCTGGTTTTTATTGAGTAGGCAAGCGGGTCTTGAGATTCAAGACCTCAAGGGCCCTTTTTATTTAAAATAATGGCAACCTTGGTAGGATGGGGGCAAAGGTCAATCCTAGAAAGGGATTTCAAAAGTGAAAAAAAAGTTGAAGTGAATAAGTGATGACGGTAGAGAAGTTTAACCGGGCTGTCCTGGGGGAAGCGGCAGACGGGATTACCACCGTAGTTTTTGAGCCAGTTGGAGTCATATTATCATAATTGTAGAAACGGACACAGACAAAATGCTTATTTTACATTTTGTCAATATTCAAACTCACAAGTAATCTCATTATAAAAACTGCCTCCAGTTGCTCTGAAGGAGCAATTCGTAATAAACAAATATGAAATTTCAAATGTATCAAAATATATCAAAAATGTAGTAAACGAAGAGTCTTGTGGAAGGACGTCGGTACCGGGTTTGATCCCAAATAATACCAAAGCGTCCTCCAAGGGGGCTTTTATTCCGCCAAGACAGATCAATTATAATTTTTTCCGACTAATGAGTCGACCTGTTTTATTCTCTCACACGAAACGGATAGGAAAAAGGATCCTACCAAAGAGACTGAAAAAAACAGAAGAAAAACATAATTATACGGTATTCTGTAAACCTGCAAATCAGTAGAATCGAATAATGGAATAAGTTTAACTGCTGGCCTTTTAAAAACACTATTAGACGTATAAATAGTCACTGCGCGGATGTTGCCGTCTTCTCCTGAGTGGACCTCGCCGTTTCTGGCAAGTAAACAATGACCCGAAGGGTCATTCCGCTTCCGTCATTCCCGACGGGTTCCGCTTCTCCTTCTTGTATATAACGCTCTCATCCGGCAAGGCTGACATGCGTTTACCGATGAGGAAGTGCACTGGCATGAGCGCACTTATGTTTTTGGGGTCACTCGAGAACGGACAAAGTGGACGGAAATTTATTACTGCTTCCACCTGAGCCTGGCAGGCAGGCAACCTGGCAGTGTCGAACTGTTCAAAAATAAATATAGAATTACCACAAACTCGTTTCAAATGAAATTTTCACTGCTGCTTCTCATAACCCCCCGGTGAAGAGCTGATGGAACGTTGAAATGAAAAGTAATTACGTTGCTGGAACAATGATCACTCATCCTATCTTCTTGTGTTTTAAGTAGCCGTTGAAGTTCCTTGTCTGCAACTACGAAGTTTGGCCCACAGTCACTGTAAATGTGGGCACCAATTCCCCTTCTTGAAACAAATCGGTGTAGCGCGGCGATAAAGTCATCTGTGCTAAGGTCACTCACTGGTACAAGGTGAACGGCCTTGTTAGGCAGACAAATGAAGACCCACATATAAGCTGTATAGTTAATGCTGCTTCTTCCCTTCATGTTCTTCATCTGGAACGGCCCTGCATAATCCACTCCAGTGTGTTGGAAAGGACGGATTTTTTCTACGCATTTTTTAATGATGTGACGAAACTTGTCTTTGATTCGGATGATGCAGAAAATTGTCAGTGTTGCTGACCACTAAATTGGAAGTCACCATGCATGTGCTGAAGATGATAAAATCTAACAAATAAAAATGTTAATTAAGAATTACTATTTGATGGTAGTAGTTCGTTCCAATCAATATAGAGCTACCACACATCTAGCGTGACTAACTTGGCACGTATGGTCACCGCTGATAGGAAACCGAGAGGGTCAAGTACTCGTGCTAGCTCTGAAAGTAAATAACGATTTGTTAATTTTTCACTATGGCTATTCCACTGCACTTCCAACGGCTTAATTGCTTGCCCGTTGTCGAAGCTTTGCGGATCCGTCTCACGAAGCTCTTGCGGAATTCCTTTGAGTACCGCTTTGTCGTTAAAAGGCTATTTTCTGAGTTCGCGTTTTGAGTTTTGCTTTCCAAGCTGCACTTGTAGGTTCCGTGTGAAGTTGTATTCCATTTTTGGTTGAGATGGTGCTAGTGAGTACGTCGTCAAAGTGCAGGTCATCCTTTAAAACTTTAGAGGCTACGGGGTGGGTGTCTTTCACATTGTTGGAGACATCGCGTGGGCATATATGAAGCGCATGCAGTCCCATAGGTCACGGTGAGTAAAGTATGGTCTCGGATAGACTTATCAGGCGGATTCTCTCCAGATAATAGGGTAGAAGTCGGCATCCTCCTTTCTCAACACAAACTGACGAATCATGTTGGCCATATCATCTTTTAGCACCACCTGGTGAATTCAAAGTCTTACTGTATTGTGGCTCCAACAAGCTTGTATCATTTACCAAAAACCCGGATTGTATTAGCAGCAGAACCGTCAAACGTTTCTAAATTTCGTCGTACTACTACTTTCAAACACAAAATCACGAGGCAAGTAATATGTTTTGCCGGGAACCTCGTTAGAATCCACCTCAGGAAATTTCTACATGTGCCCCATTGAGATATTCTGACATGAATGTGTTGTAATCTTGTCTGAATTGACGTGTTTTGTTAGCCTTCCCTCCACCTGATGTAATCGTCGCAATGCTGTTGAACGGGATAACCCTACATTTTCTTCTTGTCCGTTGAAGGGAACTGGAACTATCCGTCTTCCGTCATTGTTACGATTAACATGCTTTGTAAACCTTTGCATGTTTCTTCGCATTTAATTTCTTCTTGTGTTAGTGGTTTTACCTGAGGTGGTTCCTTAAGCTCCCAAAAACTTCATAGGATTGTATCCACCTCCAACTCATCATGAAAAAAGGGATAACTGGTTCCTCTGTGACTGTGCGATTGGAGTATTTGTGGGTCCCATTTTTCGTCCTCCTCTCATCACCTCCTCGCAGAAGTCACCTCTAAGGAGAATGTCAAGCTTCCCCGGTGCTTGGGATCTGCATGAGCGAGTCCCTCCAAGTACTTCGGGTTGGAGATAACGTACCGGCAAACTTCGGTATGACATGTGCTGTCACATCAAAACTTTTATTGTTAATCTTTTATAAAAAGTGTGCGGTTGACACATATTTTTGCGTACCCTGCAGGCACCTCCAATACCCTTCCCTCGAATTGAGCTAGGACGGCACTTGACGCCTAGTAGTCATAAAAGTGCCCTCGTAGCCCGTGTCTAAGTATATACGACAGAACTGACCCCCGTAGCTGCGACTTTCGACCTTGAGAATGGCTGTACAGAATAACACACGAGTATCGACAGTAATTCCCGCATGTCCGTTTCCCAGTAATTTCACCGGGTACAACTGTAGTCCCTGTCCTTGGCTCGATAGAAACTGTAGTAGACCTCTTGTCGAAATGTAGAAGAGTGTGATGCTTTTTTACAACACTTCCTATATGATGCTCACCTTTAATGTGATCCCGTAAATAGTTAAAACACATATTCTCCTGTCTGGTATAGTTGCTCCGGTTGTTGGCAATTTTCGCCAGAAAAGTTTCACATTTGTGGAGTTTGTGATCCCCACAACACAATGTGACATTTGGATTCCGAGGAAGCGTGAGTGCAACGACTAGTCTCCGGTCGGCCCGTCCAAATGAATTGTGGTTAGTGATTCCGCTTGCTAGTAAGCCACGGATATGGTTGGCTAAAAATTCTGTTAAATGTTTAAAAGTTGGCACAAAAGTTCCACTCAGTCGCACTGCCCACTCAGGGCGAGTTTTTGAGTCTAGGTGTTTCACAGTACAGTAACACGTCGTCCCTGTGCTCAACTGGACGCTTCTTTGCAGTTAACATGTTCACACATTTACTTGTATCTAGAAAATTTTGCGGCTCTGTAGCTGACTCCCTGGTTAAAGGCCTTGGCCCAAAAGGCCGTTTTAATTGGTGATTTCAAGTCCATTGTTGTAACGGTCGTCTAACATATCCCATGCTTGCGTATAATTCGAATTTATGGTTTGAGGTGAACGAATTAGTTGAGATTCAGGGAGGAGTTCAAGCACTGGAGCTATTGGGCGTCACAAATACTTAGATAACTATCCACGGTTGACATAAAGACATATATACTTTGCATAGGGAACTTTTTCTCTCAAATTCATATAATAATTTACACGAATCAAAAGTTATATCACACAAGTAAGGACAATCAACTCAACTAACATAATTGTAGAAACGGAAACACACCAAATGCATATTGTACATTTTTGTCAATATTCAAACTCGCAATTACATCTCATTCCTAACAAAAACATTGCATTTTTGCTCATTACTAAAAAAACTCATGGCATTGGTTATTAAGATAAAATATAAAATAAGCCATCTTGGTTAAAATTTGACGCAAGTGAATAATATTGTGAAACTCGCATCTATCAATCATCCCATTAGCAATTAAAATGTCAAATGGAAATTTTGATGCCAATTTAATAAGAAGAACTACCTGTAAAAGTAGTTTCAGAACTACCTTATAATTTTGTTGATGTAAACTACTACGGCTGCTCACTTTTGTACTTGATGTGTGAGCATAATCATACACTTTCCTCAATCCATTCAGTTTTTGCTGATCATGCATGTCTAGGGGAGGATTGGCAAATCGTAAAACACTTGTGAAACGGCTTGATCAAAATTATGCTTAAAATACGAAATTGTGCTTAATTTGGGAAAATTACGCAACGTCTGGACTTGGACTTGGGTAAAACTGCGTTGTCCAAGCAATGGTACTAATGCCTTCCTGGTGTGATATGGGGTAATTTCATACATAAATACTACATGTCTACATCTAAATATTCAATGTCTTAAAATTTGACGTAGTTTTTGTCCTTGATAGACCGAAATGTAGCCATGAGGTTAATCGTTATTTCCTAATTCCACTTTCTGACGTGCTTGGATTCCAGTTTTGAAAAAGATAAAACATATTATTACAATCTTTCGTTTTTGGAGGAGGCAACATATAAAACATGACAATCTCCCTCATTTTTGCATTATTCTACTGTCACTTGGCCTACCAAGCACACATCTACTCTCTCTTTCTGACAATTTTGTTTCCGAGTTTTAAATCCGAATTGTAATTTTCTCGCAACGAATTCTGAATTAAGTTTTGAAGCCATTTGTTGCAGAAATGCGTAAGGCAATAGTGATAATTACCCTGAATCTTTTTGGGATCTTATTGGGAACATTCCCGATAAAGTCTTCGTAGAAATAATTCATTCCTAAGTCTTGCAGAGAAATTTTCGCTGATCCTGAAACTGCAAATTCAGTGCCGATCTTTTTGATCTTTTATATCTGTAGTTGGCTTTGAATTTTACACAACAACGAATTGCAATTTTAATTATCTTAGGCAATGCTATAATGAAATAAAATACAAAATTTCTACGCATTTATCATATACGCAAACAAGATTCAATTTTAATTTGCAATTTAAATATTTCCGCGGCCATGTTTGGGCACATTCAGAATCGGCGATAAACTCTAAAATGCACGTAACGGCATCTTTACGACATGTTTACATCTTTTTTTACGACAACGCCGTCGGAATTTCGAATATTGTGTTAGAATTTGTATGCAAAAATGTATACGACATACATTTTTAATTTAACATCTACAGATAAGACGTTTCACGCGTGGGTGACTAGCGCCTCTGGCGACGATCAGGTCGGGAAAGCACTAGTTCTAGCAGGTTCCCTGAGAAGGGTGAATACATCTGCAACTCTGGTGGTCATTGCTGAAAAGGATTTATCTGCGTCCCTTCGGTAAGTTTGTAGAAAGACTAATAGTATGAAAAAATTGGGGGGAAATAGTGAGTTTTAACTTTAAAAACAGCAATATACTCTCCTTGTTTAATATATAGTGAAAAACTTGAGACAGCCTTTGACTTGGTGGTGGGTTTGGAAAAGGTGAATTGGTCTACTCAGGAAGCCAACGAGGGTCCAGCAGCAGTGCTTCAAGCATTTACGCTTGTAAGATTCGAAAAGATCGTCTACTTGTCTCCAAACATGGTGGTAAGTAGGAAGGGAAACAATTTGTTTGAAAATAAAGTTAACATTATCGCATATTTTTATATCTCTTTCTCACTCACTTAAACTATTAATTTTGTAGGCGGTGTCAAATTGTGACGAAATTTTTGGCAACGGACAGTCCTTGTTTTGGGGAAAGAATGGGTTTGATCCACGAGTGATGCTCATATTTCCATCGTATCAAGTTTATGAGTTACTTAAGAAGAGCATAGAATCGTCGGGAGAGGGTAAAAAGATTGTTTAAAAAATCATCATGATCATAGTATTCTTTCACGAAAGGATGGTATTTATTCATTGACCGTATTTTGAGATCGAGCAATTTGAGTTGGGGTGGTCTGTAAAGTCTATCTGGTGGGGGTGTTACGCATGGATGATTGGTGAGGCACGTAGTGGTGCTTTGATTCCATCCATGCAGGGATGGTTATCGAATCCTTCTTGGGCCACTGCTTTGCTGTTTTGCTGTGTAAAACTTTGTCAAACACTCCCATATATAAATTTACATATTTACATATTGTGTGTTGCCGAAACGTATATACGATATGGGGGTATATTGATGAATTGACCGCGGACAATTCATCCGTTTTAAGTTATTCATTTCCTCCAAATCGTTCCTCTTTTCATATATGTCGAATATTCAAGTTACGTTTCAATTTATGTAATTCATGTCATGTAAGATAATATGATGTTACATGCCGTATGCCCATATGCCACATGTTGGCCTATCCTTTTCCCTTGCGTCTGTAAATCAGCTTAATCAACTTTATATGAATTCAACATTCTCTGGGTTGGGGTCATTTATCGATGCAGGGGCAAACAAAGGTCATCGTGGTATATAACATTGCATTTTTGTGACACCCTTCCGATTGATACGCAACTCAGCAGGATCCAGCAGAAAAAATATGCATTGACCAAAACCCCATCAAGGTAGTACACATATTACACTTGCGTCGAGGCCAAAGGGGAAATGGTAGAGCAACAGAGGTCCAAATGTTACGCACCACTAAGCTTTTTAGAAAGTCCAATTTGTTTCTATTTCAATCCTTTTTTTAGGTGACTGGCTTTCCACTATGTCCAATGCCCTAAAAAGTAATTTTCCCACGATTGGTAATCTAGAGGCTAGATACAACACGGAAATTAAGCTGCTTGGCGGTATTACTGAAAGGTACAGTAAAAGCCTATTGTTCTAAACTGCGGACGCCCTACTGGAAATGTTAAAAAAATAATGTCAATCATTTGGATTTGGACATTTGGACATACAATAGCTCTCATCTTCCCATTGCAATCGGAAACTTTGTGGATGGACACCCATGGGACTGGACTAAACGAGGGCTAAGCTTGAGGGATCCTGGGCATGCAGAGGAACACAATAATCAAGTTTTTAAGGAGGTACTAAAAATCACTAGTTAAAAAAATCGATGCCCAATTTTCAGTATTGTCAGGATGCAGACAAACTCTTAAAAATTTCCCTTTGCCACAAAAATTATGCGACCCTAATTTTTAATTTGTAGATTGTGTTGCTGGCTGTTGATCTAATTCGTGCGAAGGAAACTCAAAAGATTGGGAGGATTGGCGATGTTAACAATCAAATAAAAAACATATGGAATGGAGGAAGCGAGCCAATTGCAATTGTTGGAATGAGCTTCAGACTTCCTGGAGGGAGCACTGAGGACGAGTTGTGGAAACTGTTGATCCAAGGACAACAAGCCACCAAGCGGGTCCCTCCGCACCGCTGGACAAAAGAACACAGCGTTATTCCCTTTCGTGACACTGGGGTGGAAGCTGGTTTCTTGGATGAGCCAATTGACGAATTTGACGCGAAATTCTTTGGAACAAATCCCAAAGAGGCGGTGGTTCTCGATCCACAAGTAAGACTCCTCCATGAGGTCAGCTGGGAGGCGCTGGAACAAGGTGGGATTGACCCTCTTTCCCTCCAGGGAAGTCAAACTGGGATATTTGTCGGAAGCTGGATGTACAACTACATGGACTTGGTTACCAAAGGTTTCTCCCTCCAACAAAACTTGTTCCGGGTGTACCTCGGAAATTCGATTGGGGCCGAGTCTGCCCGACTTGCTCACTTTTTCGGGACCACCGGGCCGGCCATTTCCACCGAGAGTGCGTGCTCCTCCTCCATGGTAGCTGTGCATCTGGCCATCAAAAGCTTGAGACTGAGGGAGTGTAACATGGCACTTGCATGCGGGGTCAATCTAATCCTTCATCCCTTTACTTCCAAACTGATGGAGGGCGTCATTGCACCCGACTTTCGGTGTAAAACATTTGACGCCAAGGCGGACGGATTTGCAAGGGCTGAGGGGTGCGGGGTTTTGGTGATGAAGAGGTTGTCGGATGCGGTCAGGGATGGGGATTCCATCTGGGGACTAATCAGAGGGTCAGCAGTGGTCCAGGAAGGTCGCTCCAAAAGCTTGGGAACTCCTACGATCCATTGTGAGGCGCTGGCGATGGAGTTGGCGCTCAAGGATGCGGGGGTGGATGGAGGGGATGTGAGTTACGTTGAAGCCCATGGGACTGGAACAGCCGTCGGGGATCCTATGGAAATTGCTGCTATCACAAAAGCCTACAAATCTGACCATAGAGAGGAGCCCCTGATCATTGGATCCGTAAAAACAAATCTCGGCCACACCGAATCCGTTTCCGGAATTACAGGCATTATAAAAGTCCTCCTGTCCATGAAACATGAAACCATTCCACCGCATATTAATATGGACATTCTGAACCCTGAAATTAATTTGGAGGCACTCCCCGCCAAAATCCCTCTCCAGCCCGTGAGGTGGCTCAAAGAGTCGGAAGGAGGGAGACGAAGGGTTGCGGGCGTTAGCTCTTTTGGTATCACCGGGACAGATGGTCACGTCATTGTGGAGGAGCCTCCCCCACCACCACCCATGCTTCCCACCTCGGCATTTGGTAATGGCCCAGAAGAACGACCACTACATCTGTTGAAGCTCTCTGCCAAATCTTCCGACTCCTTCGAAGCCCTGCTTCACAAATACGAAAATTTGTTGCAGTCGACACAAGACAGATTTGAGGACGTTTGCTTTTCTGCGAATACCGGACGATCCACATTTTCCCACAGAGCTGTCATCCTCGCCAAGGACTGCCGACAGGCTTCCAAAATACTGAAAGATAGTTCATTTAAAAAGGCAGAAGTGGTCCAAGGTGGTGGTGGAGCACTTTGCTGCTTGTTCACCGGACAAGGCTCCCAGTATCCTGGCATGGCCAAAGAGCTCTACGCCTCCTCCCCAATTTTCAAAATGCATTTTGACAGAGCGGCTGACTTGCTCGAAACAAGGTATTCCATTTCGATCAAGGACGCCATGTGGGGAAATAGTGATGCCAACAACTCGGACCTGCTCAATCAAACGCTGTACAGTCAAACGTCCATATTCATTGTGGAGGTCTGCCTCGTCAAGCTGTGGGCCTCGTGGGGAGTGGTCCCCGACTACGTGATGGGGCACAGCCTGGGCGAGTTTGCAGCTGCGGTGGCAGGAGGCGCTCTGGGGTTTGAGGATGCTCTCATGCTCGTTGCTGAGCGAAGTCGACTCATTGACTCCCTCCCTGGGGGCAAAATGCTGGTGATTAAGGCCAACAAGGCCACCGTGGAACAGGTGCTTACCACCTATACTTCATCCCACCCCGACTTTTGGGCGGACCTTGCAGCACTAAATTCTCACGAGCAGACGGTGGTCGCCGGGAATTCGGAAATGATTGAAGGTTTTGAAAAGTTCTGTGCCAAGAGGGAGTTGAAATGTGTAATGATTGCGTCATCACACGCTTTCCATTCGCGACATATGGATCCAGTGCTGGAGGAATATGGAGAAATGGCGTCAAGAGTAGTTCGACGGCAACCATTCTCTCAGGATGGAGATTCTTTTCCAAAATACATTTCCGGAATGGAGGGAAAAGTGATGGATGTGAACAGCCTGGACGCGGACTACTGGGTGGCGCACACGAGACAAAAGGTGAGCTTCATGGAGGCCTGCAAGACAGCCCAGTCTGAAGGGTGCAACCTATTCCTGGAGATCGGGCCCCATCCCGTGCTCTCAGCGCTGACGATGATAAACATGGAGGGCACGAGCGGCGTCGTCACCTGCATGCCCTCCCTCAGGCGGAAAGCGAGCGACTGGGCTGTGCTCCTGGAAAGTCTTTCCAAACTTTACTTGTCCGGCTGGAAGGGTTCCGTTGACTGGAAGGGTTTTGATGCGGACTACCACCACTCTCGGAAACGTGTTCCACTCCCATTTTATCCTTTTAACAAAAAATCAATTTGGGTGGAGGTACGACCCCAACTCCTGCCCTTGCATCCACTTCTAGGACGACTTTTGCGCACTGCCACAACTCAATTCATATATGAAAACGAGCTGGGATCCACGTCCGTCGGCTATCTCCAAGATCACGTGATCGGGAGCACGGTAATATTTCCTGGTGCTGGGTTCCTGGAAATGTGCCTCGCTGCTGGATACGCATCCGCCCATGGATTTAAGCAAGAGCTGCCGACACCAAGACGAGCCATAGGAATTAGCGACCTACAAATCCTGGCACCGTTGCAGCTCCAGGAATCTCGCGAGTCCATTCTCCAGACGACCGTCAACCTGGATGGAGGAGACCTCGTCGACGGTGGTGAAAATGGTAGTGGTGTTAAAGGCGCTCCTGTGAGCATCTCAAAGTTTTCCTCGGACAACGGACCCCGAAACCAAGAGTGGACCATGCACGCCACTGCGCGTTTCCACCCAGTGTTATCCCCTGCTGGTGATGATTCCTCCGCCGTCCTCAAGTTGGAGGTGAACCCCGCTCAAATTCAAGCCGAGTGGGAGAAATCCGATACTACCGAATTTTACCAGAAACTGCCGGAAACGGGATTCCGCTTTGGGTCCACCTTCCAAAGCTTAGAGTGTGGGTGGAGGGGTGAACAAGGGGTCCTTTTCAAAGTCAAAGTTCCTCAAGACAATTCCACATACCTGATTCATCCGGCCGTTGCCGACGCCATGTTCCAAGCCCTTATCCTTTGGCGTTTGAAAAGCAGGGGAACTGAGCCGAAGAGGAGGTTGCAGGTACCGGTTTCCATTGGCGAATTCCTTTGGCTAGAGCGGAGCGGCTCCTTGTCTGAGCTGTTCATTTACTGCCACACACCCGAGGAGGGCGGTGGAAAGGCCAGTGCTCATTTGGTTTCCGGGGGAGGGACACTTTTAGCCTTCATGCGTGACGTGGAGTTTTTGGAAACGACAGCGAGATTGGTGGAGGGACTATCCCGCGGCCATGGTCATTTAGCAACAAGCGGAGCCATTTGGGAAGAAGTGTATCGAGCTGCTCCTGGCCCCCTTCAGAATCGCCTCAATTGCTCCGATGTTCACTGGGACGACTCCCAAATCCCTACCATTCTCGCGCAGACGGAACAGATGGTGAAATCCACTCCAGAGGAACAAAGTTTTCATCGTTACTGCGGACGTCTCACAAGTGGATACATTCTCAACGCCCTCTACAGCATGGGGTGGGAGCCGCCTGCCCGGAACCAACAATTTTCGGCGGAAGAGCTCCTCCAGTCGTTAGGGATTTTGCCGAATTTCAAGCCGTACGTCACTTTCTTCCTCCGATCGTTAGTCGATCACGGTCTGGACTGTATGGAATCACAACAGGGTCAATGCTCATTTTCTTTTTCCGGCCATCCCCCCACACGTCCTGAAATTGAGGGTTGGCTGGCTGAGCCCAATAATCCGGAATTCGAGGCTCGTCAGGAGTTCCAGTTGATCACAGAGATTGGAAAGAATCTAGTGGGAATTTGGTCCGGGAGGGTACATCCCCTCTCCATCCTCTTCCCCGAGAGCCCAGACAAACCGGGCGCAAAAGGGCTTTACGAGGAGAGGGGCAAGATTATGGAGCCAGCCATGCGAAAAGTCAATGAGGAGCTTGTGATCGGCCCCTTTTCCAAAACGGTAAACAACAACAAGGGGAGTGCTAAGCAGACAGTGGTGATGAGAATACTCGAGATCGGGGCAGGAACTGGAGCCATTACTCGACAAATCCTGGAGCAGTTGGAGAAGGAAGAGATAAATTTCGAGTACCACTATACCGACATCTCACCCTCCTTCTTCATACAGGCGGAAAAGGAGTTTGAAAGGTTTGGGAAGAGGGTGATTTTCAAAAAGTATGACATGGATGAGGACCCCCTGAGCCAGGGATTTTGTCCCGGCTATTTTGACCTTATTTTGGCGATGGAAGCCCTCCACATTGCCAAGGACGTTAGAAAGATGCTGAAGCGAGTGGGCGTCCTGTTGAAGCCTGGCGGCCTATTACATATCACGGAATCCCTCGCGACAGATGGAATAGTAGTGTTCATCTTTGGACTGCTCGAGGGCTACTGGCAATTCGAGGACCTGGATTTTCGCCAACACGTCATCACACTCACTCCTCCCATGTGGGAGGAGGCGCTGAGCGGAGCCAACTTCAGCCGGATTTCCTTCTTTCCGGGTTACTTGGATGTGCATGGAATAATTGTCTGTAGAGGGGGGGGTGCGGCTGAGGCCCAGCTATTGAGTCAAGTGGAACAACCCAAGTTCTCATGGATCCTATTTGATGACGGAACTCCTCTGACGTCACTCCTGCAAGAAAAGTTAGAGAGGGTGAATAGGCAAGTGAGAGTGTTTCATAGGCCTCCTGGACTGGACTCCATGTCCGAGTCACACTTTAAGGGAATGTTAGAGGAATTTATTAAATCGGGAATGAGTTCCGAAGGGCCGAACCTAGAAGGGGTTTTGTACCTTTGGGGACTCCTCCCAGTCGAGAGAGTTCAGCAGCAGCTCATTTCACTCCCATTTTTGACACTCTGCCAGCTAGTGACGTCTCTTGGGCTGACACCTTCCGTTATCGCAGTTACTCGGGGGGTCTATCCGTTCTCCGACTCGCAAGTACTGGCTCCAGCTGCAGCCACGCTAATGGGGATCGTCAAGTCGATGAATAACGAGAGAGGCTCCATGAATGTTAGCGCAATAGATTTATCACCGAACGACGCTGCCGCCGCCCCAGCTTCCTCCGTGGCGGACGACATTTTCTACAACTTGTGGGGACAGAGGACGGACATATATCTAAGCCGGGAGGGGGCGAGACTCTGCCCGAGATTTGTGGCTGGTAAAATACCCAACGACCATCTGCCCCTGCCGAATGGTTGTGAGCGCTTCCAGTTGGTGCTCCCAAAGTCTAGACTCATTTCCGATCTAGAGTTCACCTTTCTCGACGACTACAACCTTGAGGGGGACAGTATGGAGGTGGAGGTGAAGGCGGTGGGTCTAAATTTTCGGGACGTGATGGTAGTGATGAAGCCTTTGCCCGAGTTTGACAATGTTAACGCTATCGGACTGGACGTGGCCGGGGTGGTGTCCAGGGTGGGGCCGGGGCTAGTAGGATGGAAAGTTGGCGACCGGGTTGCCGGTATGTCAGTGGACGAAACCTTGGCACTTCCAAGCCACCTCAAAATGAAAACAGATCACGTGATCCCTCTCCCTGGCAATATGACCTTTACGGAAGCTGCGACGATCCCAGCGGGATTCTTCACGGCGTACTATTGCCTTGTCAAAGTGGCGGATCTGAAGCCCGGCGAATCCATACTAATTCATGCTGCCTCTGGCGGGGTGGGACTGTGTGCCATTCGGCTCGCCCAACGGATCGGAGCCGAGGTGATTGCCACCGCAGGGAGCAACCGAAAACGGACATTCCTCCGAAATCTGCGTATCAAGCACGTGTTCAACTCACGAACAACCCAGTTTGGCCAACAAGTTCTTCAAGTGACTCAAGGTCGTGGGGTGTCCGTCGTCCTGAATTCATTGACAGGTCCGGGGTTCAAGGAAGAGTCGCTGGGGGCTCTTGGGAGAGCCGGCAGGTTTGTTGAGATGAGCAAGTTGAACGTGTGGAAGGAGGAGGAGGTCCATGGGCTGAGGCCTGATGTGAGCTACACCATCGCTGACTTGAGCTCCCTGGAGGACTCTGAGTACAGGGATTTGTATGCCACGCTGAAGGAGACAATGAGGGGAGAGGAAGGAGAGTCCACAAAACCAATTCCGTATGAAAGGTTTGACGCACTGGATATTCGCCGGGCATTGAGCTACCTCCAACAAGCGAAGCATGTCGGCAAGATCGTCTGCGTTATGCCGGAACTGAGGTCCAAGGAGAAAGAGAAGTACTACGAGAGAACGCCCATGTTCAACGCCGACTCCACCTACCTCGTGACTGGAGGGTTGGGAGGGATTGGGTTTGAGGTAGTCAAATGGATTCTGAGGAGTGGGGGGCGGTACGTGGTGATTGCGAGTCGAAGTTTGCCAAGTCCCGAAATTGCAAAAAGAATTGAAGCCTTGAATCAGGGAGGGAATCGCGTGAGCGCTTTGTCCATTGACATTGGCAGCTTGGCCCAGTGTAGGCAACTTTTTGAATACATCAGCACAGAATGTCCGCCACTGCGCGGGATAATGCATGCCGCAGGGGTGCTCGCAAACGCCCCCATTGAAGACCAAAGTTGGGACGACTTCCGCCACACCTACAACCCCAAAGTGGACGGCACCTGGAATCTTCACGAGTTGAGCAAGCATCTCCTCCTCGAACACTTTGTCCTCTTTTCCTCCGCAACCGCTGTATTTGGCGCGGTTGGACAAGTCAATCATTCCGCGAGCAACTGCTTTCAGGACGCTTTCGCCCATTATAGAAGATCCATTGGGCTCCCTGCAACCACCATCAATTGGGGCAACTGGGGGGAGGTTGGGGTCGCCACGGAAATCGACTTCCCAGGAGTCACGCCCATTTCCACATCCCAAGGGATCAGTGCCCTTGAAGTGTGTTTGAGGAGCCAACGAGACCATTCCGTGGTTATCAATATTGACTCGGTCACATTGCTCACGAAACTCTTTCCCAGAATGAAAACGTACGTGGAGGATAAGCGGCTGTTTGGAACAGTCCCCCGGGCCACAATCATGAACAGTGACGAGTTTTGGGCAGAGTTGGAACAGGTAGCTTGGGATGATCGAGAAGAGAAGGCGGCAGTTTTTAGAAAGCACATAATACTGGTGATCAGGAACACGTTGAACTTGGATCCGGACGAGGGAATCGACCCAAAGGCGGAATTTTCCTCCATTGGAGTCGACAGTCTGATGATGTTAGAAATGAAGAATGCACTACAAAATGTGTTTGGATCCAGAATGACCGTGACGGTAGCACAATTAAAGGACTGTACGACTCCTGATATGCTGGCCAATCGGTTTGTGGACCTGCTGGAAAAGCAAGAGGAAGAAAAAAATTTGCCAACAATGGAGGAGCTAAGAGATATGATAGCGGAGGATTGCGTTCTTCCAGATCATATCATGGTTGATACAGATGCTTTACCATCCAAATCGATTGATCAAGCGACCGCCGTGCTGTTGACGGGGTTGACTGGAACCCTAGGGCCGTACATGCTCCGCGAGCTAACTCGAATTCCCCAAATTTCAAAAATTTACTGTTTGATCCGGAAATTGGGGGAGGAGTCGCCAACGCCGTCACAGAGACTACACTCGGCCCTAGAGAGGGCCGGACTCCTGGAGGAGGTCAAGCTGGACAATGTTCAATGTGTCCAGGGCGATATATCTAAAGTAGCATTTGGAATGTCAGAGAAAGAATACGGGGCTTTGGCGAGTGACGTGGATGCCGTGGTCCACCTCGCAGGATCCACTGACCACTCCGCAAAGTACTGGAAAGTTCGGGAATCCGATAGGTGCAGTCGTGTCAGGACCCCTAATGTTATTGGCACTCTGCGAGTGCTGGAGTTTGCCGTCGAACAACAGGTAAAGCATCTTCTGCACATTTCATCGCTTGTCGTCGCGAACAACTCGATCAACGATTCTGGAATGACCCAGGAGGGCTGGTGGCAAAAGAATGACGCACTTGATAACATTACCCACAACTCCGGGTACACCATCTCCAAGTTCATCTCGGAGCAACTTGTGAAGCAGGCCGTGGACCGGGGACTCCCTTGTATCGCCATCCGACTACCAGCAATCACGGGAGACAGTCGAACAGGAAAATGTGACTTCACATCTAGCCACCTCCACCTTCAGCTACTGTCCCTTTTGAAGCTAGGGTGTGTTCCTGGTGGTAGTTCGGTGCTTCTTCCACACATCCCGGTCGACAAATGCGCGGCTCTTTGCCTTCGACTGGCTTTCCGACCGGAGGCAGTAGGCGAAGTGTACAATATCCACCACCCAAAACACATACAAGACATCCAAGTCCTGGTTGCTGTAGCGAAACAAGAGTTTGGAATCCATATTGACTCCGTCCCGCATACAGAGTTTCTTGATAGACTCAACAAAGAGCCGAGCGGGCCTCCCTTCGACCATTTAAAAAGGGTTTACGAAGACGCCACGAAGCTAAACGGTGAGGATGACTTTTATCGCCATTTTATCTTTCAAGGGATTGCAACAACAGGACTTCAGCCAACCAACACGAATGACAAGCTTTCTTCCATTATATCTAAATTTGAGGAGGTGATGGAACCATTGAATGCCTTCCTTCGGAGGGATCTTACATATATCAAGGAACAAGGGGGATTAGGCAAGTATGGCATTGAGTGTGGTTCCTGCACAACCTAGGTATTCAGAGACCTCTTGCAGAAATTCATTATTTGCGACCGTCCGTTTCTTTCCATATATGAACTTGCCATACATCCTACTAGCACAATTCGAAACAACTAAATTCCGTTTCTGTCTTTCTAACTACTTATATACCTGTTTGTTCCTTGGAAGGTATATATTCACGAGATGCACCCCATTGACCGCAAAACCGCCAACCTACTCTCCATTAATAACATAAGTTCGTTATAATCTCTTTCGTACTTGAAAAAATGGAACAACACTACAATGATTAATTTTGTTTGAATCCTAATAAAAGGCTTGAACTTTTATAAACGCATCTGACATGGGATGGTATTTGCACGAGCTGATAGTTAAGGTAAACCAGTATAAACATTTTGTAAAGAATTTTTTTCTAGTTGCTGCGGAAATTATATTCGATAATTTTTAACTTACAATTAGTTTAAAGGATTTTGCATAAGCAAAGCATTACATTGCTAATAAGTGGGGTTTGAAATTCCGCCCAAATTTAATCCAATATACATCGAAAACGGCGGCGAATTTTGACATGTAGTAAATTGCAATTTTGTTCTGTTATTACTTCTATCAAATGGGAAATAAAAAAACAATGATTTTCCATATATGGGGATCTTTTAAATATTTGATCTAAACATATTCAATATAATTTCCGCAGCAAAATTTTTACAACACGAAAACTCTGCAAGATGTAAATAATGAATTACATCGACATTACGCAACAGTGCATTCATGCTGATTCTATTCCTCGTGAGAGGGGCCTTATTGACTGTTGCCTGCTGAGAATGCATAGCGGTTGCTTACTGAAACCACATTCAACATTTACTACAGCTTCACATTCATTAGAAAAAATACTTTTATTTCTTCTCAGTATTCCAAATTTCTATTCAAATTTGTATACCGGGTCCAGACACGGGTATACCTTACTTAATGCAAAAATACGTCATGTTTAATGGAAATCGTAGGTTTCAAAATAATTGGCCGTCCCAATTTACTAAAACGCGTATCGTATCATTCATCACAAGGTACTCTCCATATTCCCACATTAAAATGAGTAATTTATTCTTCCGTGGTTTGAGATTGGACAATATATTCCCATAATAATAAATCATCCTCAAGCAAAGCTTTTTCACAATCACCTACTTTCTGGATTATTCCAAATCACTTCCCTCAGGTCCATGAGGCGAAGGGGTAGAGTATTCAAATTTTCTCATTATCATCATCATCTGGAACATTATGGGAAGAAAGAAACGAATAGTAGTAAGGAGTTCAGTATACAATACATTCAAAATATTCATGTACTGGTTGGATTTAACTTTTCGTTTCTTCTCCTCTTATGATAATTTTATATTTTTTCAGTTCAATGATTTTTTACTTTGACATTTCTGGGATCACATTTACTTTACTCAAAGGTCGCCACGTGGCCGCCTGTTGTAGGTTTGAACAGGATTAGGATAATATGTATTATGCACACATCTGTTAATCACAAGTTAATTTGGTTGGGTAGGGACAGACCTGCCGGGTGACCAGGTATATAATCACTTCATATGATTTGAACTTATTAAAGAAGGGCGTTATATATACTTATTTTATGTTTTAGACGATTTATTTTAAATTGTGCTGAGTGAGATGATCTGTAAACTATTTCTAACGACTACGTCATCATATCGGCAACTATCAAATCTGCACCCTTTTCCCCAATCATCATCGCCGCGGCGGCAGTGTTGGCGTTGGGTGTCCTCGGAATAACGCTGGCATCAATCACGCGCAGCCCATCGATTCCAATCACTCTGAATGAAAATCCACACGTAAATTATTATAAAGTTCCCTCATTTTTCTTCTTTCACATTGTACGTAAGTATTGTAATTTACTTAGCTCATTTTAATCATCATACTTTAACTTGTTGTTCACCACCTGCCCCAGGGCACAGGTGCCCACGTGGTGAAACAGCGAGCCCGAGTAGTGTCTAATGGCGCACCGGTAGTAGTCATCGCTTTTGAACAACTCGGCTTCACAGCCGGGCACGGGCTTCGGGAAAAGGGAAGCATTGAGGGCGGAAGTGTTTTCGTACAGGTCGACTACTTTCTTGAAACCTGGATGGTGGTACACCAGAAAAGGCAAAAATAAACAGTAGGAAGATAAAATGTGAAAATGAAGTGCACTTTTGGAAGTTGGAGACATAATTCCTGATGAAGGAGGAGGATACGATACCGTATAGGAGGGCGTCTTGATCCTCAGGATGGTCAAAATATTTTGGATCCACGATCGGATTGTCATCCGGATTCCTGCTGGCTAGTCTTAGTCTGCCCACAGATTTCGGACGCCCTAGAGTCAGTGCGACCCATCTCGCGTCCAAGTTTAGCCTTTGATAAGGCTCAAACCAGGCGTTCATGAGGCTCACGTTGACGCCAAAGAAGGAGTGGATGTCTGACGCAGTTTCGGGATTCAGAGCAAGTGACAACTGAACTGCTACAAGATCTGGATAAGGAGGTCTAGCAGAGATTTAGATATTTTTTTCTTCATACTTTTTATATTAACTTTTTTCTAAAAACATTTTTATGGAACATCATTCACGAATGAGCAAAGCTAAACTTACTTTGCAACTGGACTCTGAAAGAAAGCTAGCCCAGCTAATCCATATGGAGATGCAAAAATACCTGCCAAATGATTTTTGTTTTGCACTTCCACTAAACTCGTCAAAATTAGCAGAAAAAATCTTATGTATTCTAGATATATACTCACCTTTTCCAGTAAGAAACTTGGCAGCGCTTTGGGGTGTGAAATCCCTCCTCGGATTGCTCGACGGGGACTTGAGAAATGGTCCCACGAAAGTGTAAATGTGATCTTGGAGATTGTGTCCAACTGGGAGATTTTGTATCGCCGGGATCTGTAAAACAACAGCATGGGAGGGGCGTTATTATGTCATCCGTTTAATTTCATTTTAATTTCATAAACCACTAATTTTTGGTTACTGATTTGTGGCATTTTAAAAGATGTGACTAAAACAAAATCATCATTCATTCATACGCGAAGGGATTGGAGGTGGTCGGCGGGTCCGACTCCAGAAAGGAGAAGTATCTTTGGTGAGCCCATCACACCCGCGCTTAGAATCACTTCCGA
>JAANSN010002075.1:0-26986 GCA_036850665.1 Dicranocentrus wangi | reverse complement strand
TGCGTCGTCGTTGTTTGCTATATTAGCGTAAGCTAGTTGCCAAAATAGTCTATTGATGATGAAAAAATATGATTGTCACCTATTCGTTATTGCTTGTAGAGTATCTACATTTTATATTATAATTTGCAACCCAAAAGTCCCGAGCATTGCATAATTTCGTAATTTGATTGGATGTGCAAGTAAGTATCAAGCATGTATGCATAGGTATATATGTATATATTATGTGCTCCTGCATTCTTCTCTCCACACTACCCTCATCTTCTTTTAAAAGTATTTGCAAAACCTATCAGTGAAAAAAATACTGCAACGTAATCTAACGCAATCTTCAATCTGGGCCAGTATAGCTCATGCAAAAAGGATACAACAATCAAAAATTGTAGATCATGATACTCCTGTCTGAATAACTTCACGACACACGAGATCTACTAATACTTCTAATAGTGTGTAATAGTATGCATGCGTCTTAGGCAATTCCCATCCAAACAGTCATGTTACAGTTGGAGTCGTGGGTGTTGTTTTGTCGTTTCGAAGGCCTTGTACCACCTCAAAATAATAGCATACGGATCCTTCAAGATCCCATTCATCTTACCCTTCCTCCCTCAAGCATGTACTCTACTCTTTACAATGAATTGCTACCTCATCCTCATCTGTTTTCAGTTCATCCAAAACCCTATTAAACAAAGTCATCATCGCCCCATCAAACACAGAGGAAAAGTGCTTCTTGCTCATCATTATGATGATGATTACATACCAAATACCAACACTATATACCTGCAACAACTACTACTGCTTTTGTCTTGTGTAAAAACAGCAAACTACTTGAGCATCGCAAAAATTCCCTTTGCGAAAAAATAAAATGGATGAGCAGTGTACACACAAGTTAAAAGCATATCTGTGTAGGACACACGCATGTACATTAACCATCTTCCTTTCTGGCAATCCCACGAGCAAGGATTTTTGTTCAGACGGGAAAAAAATTGCGAAAAAGAGAAGAGACACATAATAGCAATAATCATAATACTAATCCATAGGATCCTCTTTAAAGAAAAAGACATTCTAACTGGATAGATTGTGCTCGCATGTAATGTATCTTGGCAAAAGTGGATCTTTTCGGGAAAATGCTTGATTGCATGGTATGCATGAGAGCGAAAAGAGTATTTTGGCATGTTGGTGACGCGAGGAATAATGTATGATAATATGGGACTTTAAAAAAGTGGTCTGCTCCAAGTCAACTTTAACCTTAAGAAAAAAAAGAAGAAACTATCTCTTGACTTCGGCACCATTTCTGTCCTTCCGTCCTCTCCCAACTACACACACGCACACCCCACACGATATTCCTTTTATAATAACTAGCTGTGATGTAGGAACATCCTGCGGCATGGGTAGCATCATGACACTTCAAAGTCCTTTCTAGATTATTTCTAGGTAAATTCGTGATTGAGGCAATGAATATTTTCCCCTTGTAGAACATGAGAAATAGAGATGTACTCGGGGAAATAGCGCACACGACGACAAAAGGAAGGAGTGCGACCATCAGCTTTTTTTTCCAAGTCGGATCGCAGCGTGCGGCATTAACAAGCCTACGAACATAACAGAGCAGAGCAACCCCGCCGCAACGAACTCCACGAACGATCAACTGCGTGAATAACTAAAGTAGTTTAATGGCAAATATAGAGTCTGAAAAAGTAAAATAAATACATTTCCCGTGAAAGATATGTACCCCGACCCGAGTTCTCTGCTGCTATTGCTGCTGCTGCTGTACTGTTTGGTATATATAGGGTAAAAAGGCGTAAACGGAGAGACGTCATCATCCCTCTTTTTCTGAATTGTACATGCACCATTACACAAACTTGGCGAAATCCCATCCCATCTGATGATAGGACGATGCGGATGGTTGCTGTGTTTTTTTTTCGCTCTCGTGTGATGTATTTAGGCCCAAGAAAAGAAAAACTTTATATACAAACTACATAGACAAAAAACGACATGCTTTATCATCATGATGTATTTAAAGATTGAACCGCAAGCGGTATCATATTATTGTTCTCGGAGTTGATTGTGAAATACGTTCAGAGGATTCTAGGACGGTTACGATTTCAGTTTGAAAAAATAGCGTTGTATTGGTCCCAAAAGTTACAGTTACCTTCTCTCATTCAGCCTTAATCATTCTTTTGGTTTCCCAATGACTCTTTCTTTACAGTTTAGCCGGAGTCAATAGGGCGATTGAAGAAAAAACTAACTAGTAAGTAATGTCGATCAACATCGCATTCATCCATCTTCTCTGAAACAAGAGAGGCGCTTGTATATGATCTCAGTGGGAGTATACACAAGGATTATTTTTGCGTGTTTTACCAAATACATACACTGCTGCCCTGCTGCTGCTGCTACTTCATGATTTGGGGTCTCTTTTTTCTAGATTTCCGATAACGTTTCGTGCTTGGTTTGCTCACTGTAAATTTTATCAAATCTGAAATTGAAACGGTAATGGCACTTCCACTATTCCCACTTCCTCTTTGCTATATTTTTTTTTCTTTCAATGTGATGCATAATACGGACCGAGATACTGTCTGCTGACTATATGGATATGTAAGAAGAGTTCAGCTGAAAGGACACGGACATGGTTGAATGAGTGAAGTGAGCGCACAGCCAGAGAATATATAAGTCTAGCTCCAGGTGAAAGTCGGGACTTGGCCGATAGACAAATTACCAAGTGTAATGAGGTGGGCGTTGGTCCTTTCAGTCATAAATTATACATCTCATGAACCGTATATTCATTTTCGTAATAACATTTCATGCACTCTTTCCAGCTCAATTGCCATTGTTTAAGTCACGAAAAATATGAAATGCTTCGAAAATATGAATAATATTAACTCTCGCTGACTTCTAACTTGATTCACTTCCGAAGGCATTGTACGAGCGATGCCATGCCATATAGCCCATTGTAAATCGTTGTAGCATGTTCCTCTCCACGATACTCATGATTATTATTATTATTATTATTCCGACTCTGAGAAATCTACGTACTGCGGCATTCTTCCCAAAAGCGAAGTCTTACAAGAAAGTTGACTTGACATGATCATGATCATCTTATGCATTTATGTATGTGCATAATAATAAGAGGAATTAAATAAAATGTACATTTCCGCAACAGCGAAGAATCCGTCTAGGGAGAAAACCCATTGTCTTGTCTTCATTTGAATCGTCACGGATTCCTAATAAGACCCACTCACTCTAACTCAGCCAGTGGCAGTGAGCTTCAGCTTCAGAAGAAGTGGCAATGAGTATTGCTTTTCCTCATTCCACCTCTCTAATTTGAAAAACATGAACTGAAGGTTGCTCCCCAGCCCATCATTGATAAGCTCAAAGTACATTTGTACTCATGCAGTTATTACATAACATCTTTTCATTTTGTTCATGGCATCGAGAAAAAAAATTGAGCAGCAGCAGCAACATCATCACAATCTTCTCCCCGTCTTTTTTGGGCTCGTCTCGCCATTTGTTTCTGTTTCAAGGCAAGGATTTCAGCAGTGCTTTTATTGCCATCATCTTTATACCCTCGTAAAGTCCATTTGCTAGCGCTGCGCTGGGAGCAAGGTTAAACGTTATTCTATTATGCACACTGGCATTATTACGCAATAAATGTATAAAAGTACACATTATAAGATCTCTTCTTGATAACAATATATGAGTGCAAGGCGCAAGGTGAGGAAGACGCTCCTCCATGAAAATTACCTTGAAGGTCTCTCCTCTACACCACCATTAACAAGAAAATTTGTTCGTGGACATTGTAGCGGTGTGTTATGGTAAATAGATGCAGACCTGCTTTAAAAATATTTTTGGTAGTTCTCTTTTGGATAATTTCATGGATGTTATTGTGTGATCACTAGAGTTTTAATAGTTTTGCAGAGGTACGTATATTCTGTACTGTAGTACTTACGCATTCTGTATTTTCTTTTCAGTTACCGCATCCCATTTGCGTTTAAATCTCTTAAAATCCTTGCATGCATAACTCAGTCAAGCACATTACAACCATTTTTTTTCTACCAAGAAGAATCCCAACTGCGTTGACCGACGGAAGGATATGGAAAATTGAGACAAAACTGAGAAGTAATTTGTTTCGTTTCCTTTCGTCTTTCGAATTTATAATATCATGACGGAGAGAGAAAAAAACAGGTCTTTCATGTTTCTCCACTATCACCAGTACCAGATAATATATTAATAGGAGACGGGGGAAATTACTTAATGTGTAAAACAATAGGATATTGTATCCACACTCCACACTACTACATATATGAACACCTCTCATTTTTATGGGAGAACGCCTGTGACGCTAAAAGTATGGCATCAAAATGGGGGATCGCGTTAGCTCTATTTATTTTCGTTTCACGGATAATCCTTCCTCATTACATGGATCGTTTCGCGATCACAATGTTCCGCAGTAGTGAGTCGGCGGAGCGGAAGTTACGAGTTGAGAGTATTTGTTTGAACAATCTAGTCTAATAAGGTAAACGTGTGAACAAGCCCAAAAAATTCACGGGAACCAGATGAGTGCACTGCTACGGGGGGAAAATGATTTGTAGCTGAGAACGCATCATAATATACATAATCGCATCAGTTCTATAGAGTAATTTTCTTCCATTAAAAAAATGTGCATTCCCGGTTTCCATTATTGAATGGTGTATTGCATATACAGAGGATTCTGTGAACAAGGGATGCGAGATTATGTGTGGTGGCAATGCATAATGATGGGATTTTCTCGATTGCTCTCCCATTCATTCTCCAACACAGCTCGTTTACTCATCAAACACAAAACTCGTGACAAGAAAAAAGGAGCGCTTGAACAGGAGTCGTATCGTAATGTGTGATGCAAGCAAAGGTGAGTACATGATTTGATGGGAGAGGATCGGATGTTATGCATATTTCTACTCTCTGCGGTAAAATATAATATTGTTGAGTTGAGGTAATGTAGAACACAGGAAGTCATGACTTTACCTGGTGAGCTATAAGGTACATGCGACTTATTGTATCGGCTTTTGTATCATGTTTTATTGCAGTGGGGATTGTTATGCGAGCGTAGAAACAAATAATTGAGAGACAATTAGGAAATAATTTAGGTAGATGAAACTGGCAAAGTAAACCACCACGGCGGATGTGTGATTCATGACACCAGCGGCTGTGCGGTGTGCCATATGATGATGTGATGATGATGGTCTACTCTCTTTTTTTTAAATGTCAACTGAGAAAAAAACCAGGTTTGGCTGATATACAATCACAGAATCCGAACCGATTTTTAAAAGTTGAAATTTTTCCTGCATAATATGTATTATGAACACGTACAAAACGTGCTGGTGCTAGTGGTGGTATAATGGATATATCGACGAACCCTTTTAGAAATATTGCTATTAGCGGTCGTCTTGTCGGTGCGGCGGCGGCGACACTTTATCTTTGTGGCCATAGGGTGGATACCACTTGCATTTGAAAGTAAACCTTGGTTAATCATCATATACGCAAATTGCCGACTCGCATAACGACCCATTTCCCAAAATTATGTGTGCTTAATACCATATACTCGCACAGTAGTATATTTTCTCGTTTCACGCAGGTTTTTCCATCACGGGATATACAGAAATAGAACACATGTTATTAATAATGTGTGGAAATTAATGACTTCCCAGAAAGTGTCTTATGATTGATTTCAGGAACGTTCCCGTTTGAAAGGACAAAATGCTATAAGTGCAAATATACATAACCTCAGAAGTACACGAGCACACACAACGCTTACTTACGACGAGCCACCCACGCATCCCCCAAATCTGTCGACAAACCAAACACGTCCAACATCCTCTGCAACCTCTGCGATGACTACCTTCAGTGTGCAAACATGAAACTAATTTTTATTATTATTCATCTTATTTACCACTTCACCTTTAACTTGTAGCATATCATATTACGAAAATGAATTACTAAGAGGATTCCTCTTAGCTGGATGCATTCACATCGTAAAAAAAACTCGCTTCTTGATTTCTGCTGGTCGTTTGACTTTGCTTCAGCACACACCGTCGCGTCGTAAAAAGTCTCAAACCAAATATCACAGCATCATCATCTGAAAATCAAAACATGCCAGGGGCATTTCCACACACCTAGTATCTCTCATGTTTACCTTTTGTTAGTTCATTATTCATCCTATGACCGTGCAAATCCTATATTACGTAACAAAAACCAATCTTACTTTCATTCCGTCTCTCCATTTCAATATATATTTATCAAAATACCCTCACTTGTTGTTGGCTGGTTAACAAATCCTTTTGAAAACCAAAAGTATGTCGGGCTGTACAGTACATCACACTCTTTTTTTGTGGCGACTACTCGCATACATCAATTTTTACGAAAGTGATGGCTTGTTAGCATCCCGTAAAGCAAATCTATTGCGGTACTAATCATTATGCAATATTATATGGTTTTTTTCTTTAAAACTGCAAGGCAAAAAATAAACGTTATCTCGTATAACACTACCCCTTGCTAACTAGCTTTTTGCATTATCTCGACCGCTGATCAATCCCATCATCACTTTTTTTATTGAGCACTAGTAGTACATTATGCATCATTGTCCCTCCGCACATGGCTCCATTCCTTTCCCATTTTTTACCATTATCTAGATTCACAGTTTGTGGGCCTAGGGCGTGTGAAGAAAACGAGGATTATGTTGAGTATTTAGTTATCCTCACACCAACATTTTTTCCCTAATACAAAGTGATAATTCTAAAAGGAAGTAAAGAGGAAAAACAATGATATGAAAACCGTAACCAGTTTATTCATTGTATGTATAAATGCATAAATTTAATGCACTATATATATATATATATTCATGCACACCACACCACACCGGTGTTGTTCATTCACTAATGGAATCTATATTATTTTTCAAGAGACTGACTGCATAACGTAGCATTCCCGGTGCGTGCCTACGTACGTGTGTTATGTGATGAGAACCAAACCCATGTTTATGTGCAAACTCACTCACGTAATGTGTGTAACGTTCTCTCCAAAAGATTTAAGTTGTAGCCTATATTTTTCGTACGCAACGTGAAGTAAAAATTATTATGTAATGGTAAACACCAACTTTGGTTGGTGTTGATGCTATGAGTTCACGACTTGCATTCCGTGCACGCCATACCCCCATGATAAACTTGTTAAAAAAAGACTTCACACAACCATGATATACATCCGTTAATTCGTTATCATTCGTTGATCCCATCAGCTAACTCGAGTCTCATTACAACTGTATATAACTTTAATGGAGAAAAAACAATGGAAACCCCCCCTTTTGTTGGTATAACGTAACTAGCTGTATTGTGCAGTGTTTTTTAGGCGATAAACTTATATTTTTTGCGACCAAAATTTATCATAAAAAAATCTGTGAAAATTGCAAAAGTTTACGGGGTCCCTACCTCTTAGTCAACAACAGTACAAATTTTTTGGCATCCCATTTACGCAACATTTTTTGATTAGTTGGGTTTCTGGTGGGGGAAATAAAAAAAAGTATCTCTCAGAGGGAATTTTCCCCCCGTTTTAGTTAAAACTATAAACAAAAATTCCTGGAAAGTGTACACGTTTATTTGGGTCCTCCTCCTCCTTTGTTTATTATGGTTGATGTATTACTGCTCTTGAACATTTTCTCGGGGATTTAAACGTATAAATATTTTAGCACAGAGAAGTATACTATTTTTATATTGCTTTTTCGTTCACAATGATTTATTTCATTTGAAGGCAAGGCATACACTTACTTACCCCGCTCTATTTCTACTCTATACAGTATGAATTATCATATAGGGAAATTTCATTTTCCATTTTTCATCACACAAGTTACCCCTTTTTACTCTTCCAGCACCATTTGAACAAGATTCACTCATTCATTTATTCTTATTAGAATACAAAGCACAAATCAGCATTTCCACTTTTGCTGTAGGACGAGGGAAAAAAATCTGCCGAGAGTTTACCACGTTTTTCTTGTGAACAAAAACTCTTTTTCCGTTTTTTGTCGTAATGTAAAAATGTAAACGCTTTGGCAAAAACTTGTTTTTACGGAGGCTCCCACCAGCCCAGCAGAACTAGGGGATTGTAAAGATATACTAACAGTAAAGAAAAGTGCGGTGCTATTCCATTTCTCCATGTAAATGCTCTAAAAGAGGCAGTAATTCATCCATTCATCGCATCCCTCATTGTGAGAAAAATTTCTCTGTTGTAACAAAATGCAACAAAAAATTCGGAACAAGCCGGTCATATGCAAATTACATGTATGGTTTCTCGTCTGGCAGCAACGTAATAAAGGGATATTGTGCACTTACCAATCCCATAAGGTAATAGGTACAAAAAGCAGTAGAGTGTATGTACATCCATTTAGAAAACAGTAACTCACGAAGACGTCTTTAAAAACGGGGACGACACTCCCACAGTGTCGGAATTAAAAGTCTTTTTCCTGCTATGCGGTATGCATCCAAAAGACAAATGAATTTTTCTTCTTGTTCTCTGCTGTCCTCAAGGCAAAAAAGTCATCAAATGTGAGCTCCTCAATAATAATAATTCTTTGCTAATAACAAGCACACTATGTGAGTGAGTATGAGTAGATAACATTTTGAAAAATTCTGTTCCTTTCGTAGAAACAAAAGGCGGAGGAGGAGGAGGGAATAGAGTAAAAAGTAAAAGCCACTAAAAGTGATGAGACTCGACTCTAGCAATTCTCATACTCAGCGTAGTATCTGGTTGGAATGGAAAAGCTACACGGTGCATGCATTGCTATTCCTTTTTCCACAGGATTATGATGATGATAAATGATATAATCATAAGAAAGAGGGGTTGTAATAGGATGCCTAAATTACAACCACTGCCAGCTTAAGTACAGGAAAAATGAATGGATTGATGTAGATATAAACATTATTTGCTACATGGATCTACACACAATGATGATCATCATAATCAACATAAGGGCTTTAACCTAACTTCACGATCAACAAAAATCCAGACTAGTTAGTCCTCATGGAATGAAACAACAAGAGGCGGTTTTGCACACTTGCAACCACCAACCGTGTACGTGTGGAACACAGGAAGGATATGGAGCTAATAGGGAGGAAAGGAAAGAAGAAAAAAAAGTGGTTGACTTATATGTATATTTTTTACAAGAAAAAAAAATCATTTTTTAAGAAAAATTGTTATTGGTACATTTCACATTACTACGCAAAGGCTGAAATTTTTTGGCTTGCCTCTTGTAAATTTTTTTTAGAAAAAAAAGAGAAACCAAAAGAGGCAAAACCATTGCACGAGAATGGCAAATGGCAGGTTCCATACTTGAGTGAATATAAGATGCATATCAGAAACTATTTGTTTTCCCTGGAATGCAAAGAAGACTGGGAAATTGTAGGAATGACATTAAAAACTGTTTTACTGCATCAGCACCAGCTAACTACATATATATACTGGGGGTGCATATGTACTGGGAACGCTAACGAAAAAATGAGAATGAAAAGGGCATCTACATTTTTTCTCCTCTCCTATTCATTTCATTGTTTTTAAGAATAGATGAGATGAGCCCAAAAATAGTCAAGTGAGATGTACAGATTTCTTTGGTCTTGAAGCGAAAGTCAACTTTGATAGTGTCTAGTAATCTTCTTTTTTTCTCTCTGTGAAACAAAAAGGAGGGTTGGGATCCGTTCCCAAAGTGTTTTGCATTTTGAGGTGGTACTACACTCGCTGCTTCCAGAAAAGCGACTCGCTGAGAGAGTACATTCTAAAAATCACATCTTATTTGGGCAATCAGGAAAAAAAGTGCCATAACAAGTCAAGGCGAAAGAGAGAATTCCTGCAAAAAAGGAGCCGCAGTTGAGCCAGTAGCCAGAAAAATTGCTCACCACGGAAAGGACACACAAAGACTTTTCAAGATGTAGAAGGAAGATATGTGGATTGTGGATCCTGTAAACCTTATTACGCTTTTTTCCGAAACGAAATGGAAAAGAGAAAAAAGAACCATGAACCATGGAGAATGTTATCGTGCTAAAGCAATTTCATCATTATTACTTGTGAAGTAGTGGGATTTCAGATTACATCGCGTCATATTGCATGTGGCATTTTGCAGCTTGTTTGATGTCGAAGGCGATCATCATCAAAGTACATGCAGACTCAAGGAATGGATTGAGACGGGATACAACTTAATATGAAGTACGTGGGTGAGCGAGGTTGGAATAGACAAGAAGAACATACTACAAGACACTACACTATGCATACTACCACCTGCAGAAGGACTTTTTTCATGATGATGATTTTTTTTCTGCGGAAAAACTTTGCCACTTTGCTAAAATACACATATTATTTTCATCATTGAAGCATGCGGGATGAAGGCAAATAAGCAATAATACGGTGGTTGGTATTTTTCAAGCTGATTGTTGAACCACAACGATAATAACATGTGGTAAGGTGTACAAAAGGATATGAATGAGATCTGCTGAGAGAGCGAGCGAAGTGCAGCAATGCGTAAATGGCTCACATCACACATAGAACGTCACAGAGTGTGTACGACTCTGCGTGTAAATGTAAATTTGAAAAAAGGACACACTTCTCATAACCACTGTGCATTGTAATCCTTAAACAATAGTAGTAAGTAGTATGTCGAAGGGATGAATATGAATACGATTACGTGAGGGACCTATTATGATGTGATTTTTTAGGGGGATGCACTGCATCTCTTGCATCCACCTGCCTCTGATCCCCCTGATCCTTTCGGTATGAGCTCAATAAAAAAAAGTGAAAGTGCATGAAACTCATAATATCCCATTTTTGGGTTTCTGTCCTCCAATCAACTCTGTCTTTTTGAACCAACATCCAACACATTCGTTCAACACTATTACTCGCAGGGAGTTAGGTTATATCATCACGACGTGTCATGATGATGATTACAGAGTCGTATCGCGTACCTACCTACACAGATAACTCGTGTATGCACGTTACGTTTACAAGAATTCTTTTGAAATTTACTAGGGTACACAGGCAGGGAAGGCATATCATCAAAAAAAGAGATGATGAATGAGAGCGAACATAATACCTGATTAAGATCATTGATCACTTTAGTCTGTACACTAATATTAGAAATTTTTATCAGATTTTGTGCAGCATGAAACGCGACAGTATATTGCGCATAAAAATTCACATAAATTTGCCAATCCTCACGGTATATAGGTCCATTGGACACATCCCCTTCTAAAATTTCACGCCAAATAAATCCTCTCTCTTGGAATCTAACAAATTCACAAAATAAACTCTGTCAACTTGTCACGTACTGCTTATACGAGTATTCTTCTTCTTTCTTCTTGTTGGGAAAAAAATCAGGCAAAAAATCCCTTCCAAGGACTCTGCTATTACGTACTCAATTTAAGAACAAGAATTACATGACAAAAAAGTTACATAAATTAGTGGAAAAACAACGGTACTGTCCTCAAATATGCTCTACAAATTATAAAACAATTCTATACACGGATGTATTTGAGACATTACATGGGATCTAATTAAAACAAATCATAATTCAACAGTTAGGCCAACAACCAACGAGTATAGGTATATAGAGACCTTATATAGGTATATCCCTTTCATGTATACCTAGCGCTAGACATAGCAAAACGCCTGGGAATTGTTAAAGGCTACTTCGTATAATTCTTCTAAGGATAACACTACCCACATTGCCTTCTTTCCATCTTCATTGAACCTTAACTTAACTGAGCTGATTTGGAGCGAGGATAAATGCAGCTAGTCTTTATTACCTGATAAAATGGCTACCATTAAGCATTATACACATGACAATGTTACAAGGAATGTAGTAATGAAGGCATTGTTGTTAGCTAAGTGGACTGACTAATATTTTTACTGAGATTCATCGCATTCCCTATCTGCCCTGCTTTTATTCAAGAGAAACGGAGTGTGTAGGTGGATCATGCATATCTGAAGGTATATTAGGTATGCCACCTCACCAGCAGAAAGAAACGACACTTGATACAAAAATGTCTATAGAGTGTATGGCTTGTATAGGTAGTGAGTGGCTCTGTTTGTACCGCTTAAACAAGAGGTCTTGAGAGAGAAATATGACGTATTTGACGTGCCGTAAAAATTATTGCATAATTCCTACCCAAGGTATGTACGAATCTGATTATTGTTATTATTATGATTATCACAGCTCACTTGCCACTCTACAAGTTTCAGTAGTGGGAAATGCTCATATTGCTCATATATAAGCCCACGTGAGCACTTAAAAATTCTTGCCAACTCGGAGTTGATACTTATATAAGATATATATCATTTTAGTGTCTTTTCTTAAAAAAAAACCTCGCAAGTTATATATGAATCATGAGCCAGAACCAGAAGCACCCCGCGTCACCGTCCGTCCATAAAGTCAAGGAGGGACGACGTACAGTTTTATGCATAAATATATTTTACAGGGAACACAACGGATATCCTTTGACTCGCTCACTCCCAGTTTTTTTTCCTGCTAGATGTTGATTTTTTTGTGCAAAAAATACTCTGTAATATGCTTAGGTATATAACAGTTGATAATATACACGTTTAATCCCTGTTGACTTCCAAGTCTTGAATTTGAAAACTGTTTCATAAAACAATGTAATTATTATTACAAGTGCAAAAAAGAAACATTATTTTTTTGCAAGAAAAAATCTACAACGCTTTAGGCAACTAACAGCTTATTACTATTATTATTAGTACGGTTTCATTGTAAAGGAAAAATTGAACTTTACAAACAATGCATTTCCCACAAAATGAGCATTTTTCTACCTGAACACCATTCCTCTGTACTCGACCATATAGCATCCTGACTGAAAATCTGACAGGGAGTTTTCTGCTGCTCGGATTTTAAATGAAGTAGCAAATCAAGCTGGGGATGACATGGAATATGCCGCATGCAGTTATCCCTTTAAAAAATTAGACTGCCAATTACAGTTTCATACCCACACAGTTGAGCAGAGACTGAGTGAGCTGAGCTGATTGTTAAACTACTTTACAATATTTTTTTATCTCCTTCTCGGATACACCTTGCCCATCTCGTTTTTTTGCTCGTTATAGATACATCGAGAGAAATTGTGCGTAGATGGTATCTCTCGGACTGTGGTAGGTTGATAGAGCTCGATAGTGGGAGCATGCATTGTGTATATCACCAATTTACATTTTCTGTTACACAACATCTCCCACATCCTATACATGTGTAATCACCAGTGCACAACAAAACTTTAATGGTGATTTTATACAACTCATTTGCAATTGTGCATACAATGAAAACCTCGTTCCTCATATATATACATATTTTTTTCGGTCAAACGCATATCTCATCAGGAGTAACGTCACCGTTCGTACACTATATTTATTGTGATTTTTTTGTGTAATGTTGTTGTCTTCAACAAAAAACAGTATTGCATTCATTGGGATGATTGTTAAATTGCAAGAGTTGAATCACATCAGACATCATCCCAGATAAAAAGAAGAAGAAGCTCTATCTGTGTTAGTTACAACTGCATATCGGGGAGATTTCTTTAGCTGCAGTTAGAACATATTACAAGATGATGATGATGATGATGGTGATATAATAGTTGATAGGACATTGCATTTTAGACGACGGAGCAAAAAGAGAATAAAGTGAGGTAAAGTAACTGTGTCTTCCTCCTTTGCTTACCTCTTGATTGCCTCTTTAAATGCAGGTGCGTAAGCTAACTACATACCGCATCCCATCGCATTATACGTCCCACAATATATTATTTCTCACTAATGGGATTATATCCCAGAAAGCGACAAAGTAGAAAAAAGTGACATAACAGTTATCTTTTCCACTTGATACTACTAACTGCAATATTATTCCGCGTCCCATTGTTATACCCGTACACACTTTTCTGCATCATATAGTTGCTATACATTCGGTACGATACATAATATATATTTTTCTCTCTTCATGACAAGAAGGTTTTAGAGAAAAAAAATGCAAAAACAAGTGGATTCCCTTATTATCGTTCACATATAACAAAAATGTATTAGTGCTCCCCGGCAGTACATTTTTTTGCATTAAAAAAACTGCATTTTATATTCCTGCACGACGACATAATCTTATAGTCTACCTCTAATAAAAGTGCTCATGAAAATGTCTGAAAAATGCCATGAAATTCACACGCGCAAGTTGCAACTTCGGGTTGTTGGCTGCCGCTAAAACAGTGAAAAAAATTCGTACTACTACAGATCTATCATTACTTTTCTGCTACTACGCCTATGTGTATATATGCATATAATCTTTTTCTTTAAAAAAAAACTTTGGACTTTGGTATCTACACTCATACTGCTATACTTTTTCTGCCATATCCATCCATTATGATAAGTATCGTGAGCAGAAGTAACTCTTGGTGGGTTTTGAGTACTCCTGGGTTGGAAAAACGTGCGGAAAAATAATGCACAGAAAATATGCTTTCTTTTAAAATAATACCTATTCAACTTCAATTATATCATTCTTACAACAAATAATAATATAGTTTTTAAAAAGACAACTGCCTTATAGTTGGGGTGTTTTTCTTTCGAAAAAACGGGAAAAACTGCGCGAGCGAGTAACATATTTTTACTGAGTTTCAACGACTCTCTTTCTTGAGCTCCTGCACCGTTTTCATTTTGTTTTAGATATTTTATGTGGAAGTGGCATGAAAAAGTCCATCATGTTTCACGCTGGTGACGTGCCAATCCCATCATAAGTTACAATTAAGGAGGCAGAAAAACCACGACCGAGTGTTACAATCACGGGGTAATGATGATGGTGACGGGATGACAGGAACGGCTACTTGAAGACTACTACTTCAATGACTGAAAACCCTTTTTACCTTGAAGAGCAACTCTTGTATGACAGTTGTTACATAAAACGCGGAAATTCTGAGGTGTGAGTTACTCTTTGAATAATAATGAATTTTATTGTGCCTTGTCGGCCCGAAGGGGTATCTTGGAAAAAAGTATAACTCACAAACCTGAAATTTCCAAACACACACACTCACGTCATGGGCAACAAGTCACACAGGTCCAAGAAGGAAAAATATATTATAGAAATCATGAAAAGTTGATGATTTCTGGTGAATACAGCTAGCTACACATTAAAAAGTCCTCGTGTAATATATGCAGGGTGCGTGTCTCAAGTGAGGATAACGATGGTGCATGTGTACATAGCTGTACACAAAGTAATAACAATATTAATCCATGTGGCAAAAATGTATGTAATCTTGCACGATGCAAGATTAAATTCACAAATCACGCCTTCTCTGGAAGCTGCCCCACAATAATACATACGTACAACAGGATGATACCTATGCGGAGTACGGACACATGAAAAATGTAATGATAGTGGGACCCCGAGGATAAAGGAAAACATGAATATATAAATTCATACCTGCGCCCAGTATAACGCGCTCAGCTATATGAACACATCATCTTATGATCTTTATGTTCTAGTCTTATTTACTTCAATAGCATTTTTAAATTATGCAGAAAAAATACATAACACATTACACATATCATTATCCATGTAATCTACATAAAGAAAGATTTTCGGCTACAATATTTATTCACAGGTCTCATATATGTGCAACCCACTATTATCATTCCTGATGCATCTGATTACAAAAACAAGGAAATGCAGCGGAGAAGAACACGCGATGATGATGTAAAAAGAAAACGATTTAATGATTTTTTTTCTTTTGGCTTACCTCAGTCGACGCATTTTTTTCCTAAGCTCAAAATCTCACACAATGTGTGATCCAATCCAAAATTCGAAAATGGACTTTATAAATTTTCTTATGTTCCAGATGAAAATCTCAGCTAGGTCCACCCATTCTTTCGAATTTGATTAGCACACCCAGGCGGAGTCTCCTGCTCCGAAAAAATCCAAACAAATTCACTTTGTTCACAAAGAAAAGACACTAACTATTTTTTTACATTTTATAATATTACTTTGGTATACTTTATTGTGAAGACCTCGCAGTCACCTTTGGTGCCATTCCCTGTACAAAAAAATTATACTTACTCTCGTCGCCTTGTATGATATATCCCCTCGTTTATTGGTATCTATCTCTCCTTTGCAATGTGCACAAACACAAGGTCTTTTGCACAAAAAACAACTGTTGCTTCACCGTCGTGCACTCACCGTTTCTTCACTGTAAACACACAAGGCTATTTTCGTGGTGTACAAAAGCCACATGAAAAAGGCACATGGATCTATCTTACACTCACACGCTGCTCCTGCGACGAGATCGACAGTAAAGGACTTTGCCAGATCAGGATGATATGGTGATGGTGGTGGTATAGTGGAGTGGAGGAACACAGAAACTTTTTTAATGTGTGCGAGTGAGTGCCCCTCTGAGAAAATCCCTTGAACGCACACACACATTCACTCACTCTCACGCAATCCACGTTTTGAAGATTTGTATGGAAAATTAAGATTTAATTTAGGGAAGCTTTAAAATATGTATTAGCACATTGACGGAGAGCTACACACACTGACGGGGAGTCATAAGGGCTGCTGAGGAGCACTGTTGTTGAGCACAGCAACAGTCTAGCCTCCAAGAAGACATCTGAAGGAATGACAATATTTACCACGGCTCCCTATACCCAATATAGGGTAAGCCTGTTTGACTATAATACAGAGGAGAGGAGAACCTGCTGACTACCTTTTCAATACATGCAAAGAGTAAATTGCCTGCCTGCCTGCCTAGTGCCTACCACATGTAAAGAGTAAAGAGTAAAGGGGTAAACAAGCAAGCAAGGATTGCGATGAGAGGGAGCGAACGAGTTAAAAGGATGTGTAACATTCAAACATTTATTGATGCAAGAGGGTGTATCTAGTGTTTGCAAGGCAGTAGTAACAGGTAGTATAACTAAACTATAGAGCCATGCTGAAAAGACGACGTATAGCGTAGGTATATTTTACCTTTGCAAGATTTTTCAGCTATAGGAGCGTGTAATCATTAAAAGGCAACTTTTGTGATAACTAGCCAAGCGAATCTTTCTTCGAGAGGGAATGTTGGCTATGTATGTAGTAATCTTTGAGTCGCGCACATTTTACACACAAAAGATAAAAACTTTTTCAACAATTACAATAACAAAACTGCATTCCTTCATCATCATCACCAGCAACTACTGCTGCATATAATAATGTGTGGATCTCTACAGCTCACGTTGCACATCCTTCCAGTCCTCATTTCTAAATTTTTTAATTCATTTTGTATAGCTTCGAGTCGAGAAACTAAAGACGATGAGAGACGGTGAGTGAGATGATATACACACACACGCACAATCAGTCACTCAGTGCACGACAACATGGCCTATTTGGACTGCTGTGTAAAACGAGTGAGGGAACATAAGATTCTTCTCACTAAAGGAAAATAATACGAACATAGAGCACGAACCAGTCAAACAGTGGATACGAGAGGATGAGTGAAGACTGCAAATGCAAAAGACTTGATCGGTCTCCAACGATGTTCATACGAGATACCGAAAATGTTGATAGTAACGATGTCCATTATTTATTCACGTTGTGGATTTTTGTGCTTATCATTAGTGTCTCGCTTTAAGAAAAAAAAATCATATAGCTTTTTACCATTCCACTCGGTCTTTCACGAAAATCGAGTCGAGATGCTCTTTTACATTCAACATTTTATTATTATTTTCCTAGGAATATAATAAAAAAACGTCGATATAGTGGCAAAAGCAAACAGGACAAAAGAGAATGTACTCACTCCTCCTGCCCGCTATAAGGCTGCCGCTGATGCTGATACTGCACACAACAAAAACGAGACTTGATCATGGAGGCAGAGTCAAGCGAGGAGAGCAAGGTATGCCCATAAAACTTTTGACTGGTGTTATTGCTCCTGCTGTTTTGGGAAGTAGTGAAGGGTTGAAATGTTGAGTTGCGCTCTGCTCAAAAGGAGAGAAGGTAAGACTAGACTGAAACTCTTTACTTAAAGGGCTACTGCGTAGGCTGCTAGAGAGAGGACTACGTAATCTGTTGCGCCTCTCTCCCTTTTCCCTCTCCTAAATTCATCTTTCATTGGAGCATGGTAGTGGGAGCAGCAGCAGGAGCAGATGGGACTGAAACGGGAGAGAGAGAGAGAAAATGTGCGAGGGTGTTCAAAATGGTAAAGCCTTTCCTGTTGTTTTAACTGTATCGTTGTCTAAAAAACGCTAGAGTAAAAAAAATCAAGGGGATTTTTGTAGCTACCTACGTACGTACGCAAACCCAAAAATGAGCAGCAGTCGAGAAGGAGGAACTTGGATTCAATTTTTTTTACCCCTTTGTGTACAGCCATTTAAGAAGATCACTACATGTTTCTTTAATAGTGACTGTTTAAAGTGGCCAACTAACTTGTTGTGGCGGTATGGAGTGTGGCTTTTAGGATGACTATGGCGATTCCGTGTGGTTTCGCGTTTTTTTTACCTTTTTATTCCTTTTCTGTGGTTACTTGTGACGCTTCTCGTTGGCACTCAATCTTTTCAACAAAAGATGTGTGTGTGTTGCACAAGGTGGGTTGGAGACATGCATCCAGAACTTGGCGTAGTAGTATATCCTTGCACAATGACCATCCCTTCCCTGAGGCATGGAATGGATGATATAAAACTTCCATACAATAATAATGATAAATACATGTGTGGTGAGTGCATTCTAGCGTAAGGAGTGACTACATCTTTTCTCATACTCTTGAAATTCGTGTTTTTTCCATCCGATTTGACTCTGGCTGGAATGAATCTTTTTTAGCCATGATGGGAACCATGATTAAGAAGGTAGCTTGCATGCTGGTTGATATTCGTTTCATAATTGTGCGATTGCTCCGGGCCTGTTTCAAATCAAGACTTAATTGCAACAAACTACCATGAACGAACAAGTTACCAGTAGCGCGCTATATCTCACCCATTATGGAAATGTTTTATGCAAAAAAATGCAATCAAATTCTCACGCGATATAATGGCAATCACACTGGGCACATGGGAGTGAACGCTAAATGTGGATTTTGGGGTAAGATGTTATTCCAAACAAGAGGACTCGCCACATACATACCTTTATCCAAACAAAATATGTTAAAGTGTAGCAAGGTTTATTGTTGGTTCATAGAAGATGTGCCAAGATATTTGGGCATTTTTTTCTGCTTCCATTCCCATTCTTCTTTGCTGAATTAATCATGATAATGATCAAATGATGATGCTTACTTTATTTTTGATGAACTGGTCCTTGTCCAAGAAGAGTTGCACGTTGTGTGCCNTGTGTGCCATTCTATATGGCTGGAGGCCAGGTACGCCATAAATCTATTCTTAATCGTGACTCCAGGCGAGTCAAATGAAATGAATGAAATGTAAATATATATCAACGCCGTCTTTGGCTGAAATTATATTATGGTATTTGTACTCATCCATGCAAAACTTATTACGTGTCTGAAAACGTGCAATGTAACGCAATCAATTTGGCTATTGAGGGCTTGAGGGTTTCACAATGGAACAAGTGGTCCGGCATTGTATTTGTTGATTGCAGTCAACCGCCGCCATACCTCCCATCAGGGCTGATCACAAACTCAGCACGAGAAGTATGAAAACGCTTTTTTGTGGATTCAATGATTTTGCAAAGTTATTTTTGCATTGATTATTACAAGAGAAGAGGAGTAATTGCATTTTTGTCACGGATGAAAAGGCTGATGAATGGTCAACAAATTATCAGATTAATCAATCGCTTATCCTTTTTTGTGCTACTCTGCCACTGTATTAACAAACAAACATTGCGGCTGCTCATCATCCATCCTTTTGTATAAAAAAGAAAGAAAGCTGAACTTAGGCACATGCTTTTTTGTGAATATCTATTCATGATTAATTGAAAATTAATGGGTTGGCAAAACGCTGATTTGTATCTGTTTCGTTCGTGGGCTATTGCCGCAAGGAGAATTGAGTTTCATAGGTGCACTGTACTCTCTTCTTTCTTTACAAAGTGTTTATAACGTGCTCCGCACACACTTTCCCGAAAAACTGAGCAACTGTTTTTGAGTCTTAAGAAAATATCAATTACCACACAGTCTGCATATCCGCTTTTTAATGTTTCATGCTTTTTCCCAAATTCCGACCTCATTTCTCGGCTCTAAGAAAATTGTCACGATTATTTCCTCAAACCGTGGGTAAAATGAGATCATCCTACACTTTTATTTACTTTCGGATGTACTTTTTTTCAATTTGAGGCTGACTTCAGAGAGACATTTGTACGCTACGTTTCAGTGGAATGACACCAAGAAAAAAAGTGGTGACTGCGAAGTTGTAAGAATTGAAAAAAAAACTTCACTTGAGGAGAAAAAGACAAGAAGAAAAATAATACCACTGGCATATATATTGAAATAATTCCCATGTGGAGATTTTCCCAACAGGGAAGAGATGACGCAGTCGATCAACAGTATAAACTTTACTTAATGTGCATCAACAACTCCGCCCAATGCCTGTTTGACGTTTCATGGACAGAGACGAAAGAAAAATTAATTAGTTTGTCCGTTCCTCTATCTCCCTAGTTAATTGGGGAGATGGAGTGGAGACAGAGGCGTATACCTAGAGATAGAAAAAGTGGCAATCAGGGTGTATAAGGTTGACACAGAGAGGGAAAAACATTTTGAGAACTGATGGCACTCGTTGAGACACCATTTCGGTTAAGACAGAGAAAATCTTTGTTACATTTTTTTCGCTTAACGACTTGCGAGAATAGTATTTCTTTAAGTCATATTTAACTACGTCTATTTCATCAGAGGAGATATTTTTCAGAGGGGAAATAAGGTAGTCGACTTGTGAACAAGATATTTTTGGGCTTTCATGCATGCATGCCTCCGTGCTTGCACTACGTATCAACGCGGGATACACCTTTCAGGATGCGTGGCTTTTTCGGAGAGAGAGAGAGAGAGAGAGATGTGCATAAAGTAAAATAAAATTAGTCGGATTGCAGTTGATGATGATATCAGGAGTTGCGGTTTGATTTAAGCCGTATGGGATATCGCGAGAAACTCTGGGTGATTTTCTGTTTTCTCTCTTGATCTGCGAATTTAACTCGGGATTTTTCCTGATGCGGATTTTTACTAGAGCATAAACATCATCAAACATGATGCCGGAGTATTTTTTGATAATGATTATGTTATAGGTGTATATAAATCTTCGAAAAAAGGGAGACGAATATATATATACTTACCGACTGCAAGTTGGGTGGGGAGGATGGGATGCGAAATGGGAAAAATGCAGAAAGCATGTGTGGCTCGAGTAGTAAAAATTGATTAGCCTCAATCTGTAATGACTTGGCTGTTAATGGACTGACAGTAATTGCGTCATGTGTGAAAAATGTTTCAATTACCAATATTTTTTCCTTCTTCTTTCCCTTAAAGAAATCCGAAAAAGTAGTTCTCCTTGTTGGAAGCAAAGTTGCATGGGATACTGGGACTGGGGCTGAGTTTGCCAGGGAATTTTATTCTCGATGTTTTAAAGTAAAAAAAAAGAATACTTGAGAATGGAACGGGAAAAAATGATGGGATGATGTACGGTTCGTTCCGGGGTAATAAGGAAAAGTAATGCTCAACTTGTGGAATCGTATAATATTCCCGTTGGAAACTTCATTGGAACATGACAGACGGCTTGTTAACATGGTGCGAGGTGATTGATGGTTGACAAATTTGTTACCTTAAATGCTTCTTCAATTCGCCATCACAGAAGAGGCCCGTCAGAATATTTGCAATGAAAGATTTCTTTAAAAATATCAATGACGTCAAAGAGTTTAAGCTGAAAAAAAAGAATTAATTGAACAAAGTCAACTTCCCGTTTTCTCCCCAACAAGAATTGTGTGATATTGTCTTTTACTGCCACAAAATAATTTATTTGTACATAAAGTCATCTCAATACTCATTCATTCCTCTCCATTCGTTCGCTTTTCTTCGCGTACCGTTGTGTCCTATTTTTATATGTGTCCATGTTTTTTATAACCATTATTAAATATCCCAAAAATCATACATCTACATTTACAACTCCCAGTAGTAGCATATCAGTAGTGTAGTATTTACGATATATACAATAATAAGAAATACACAAGATTTACAGCAGAGTAGTTCCCTATTTAGCACGTACATCATCACACACATTCATACCCATTTACTTTTTACTGAAACGCACACTCAAAAAGAAAACACACCGTTGCACACACTATCATCCATAACATGATGATCCCCATTCATGGGATCATAAAATTATCAGAGAGACAGAGACAGAGAGAGAGAGAGAGCGTAAAAGAGAGCTCGCTAAAATTAAATTGGCACTTCTTATTGTTTCACTGGCACAAGAGATTATTACAAACGAGGAACGGAAAAGGCATCTGTATTTAAAGTACACACTAGCGCTTATAATAGTATTTTCTTTTTACGTATGTACTTAAATGAGTGTCATTTTTGTTCTCTTCCAAATAGTACACAACTTATTACGACTTCTAAAAAACCCTCGCCGCGGCGGTGCACATATGTATATATGTATATTTACAGTGGTCTCATCTAAAAAATCCTATATTTTTCTCACGACGACACAAAAAAGTCTTCTTTTCTTTCGCAAATATAATAAATGAACGTGGAATTGAACTGAGTTATGGTAAGTGAGACATTTTCTCATTACTCAATGTAAATGGTTGCATGATGACATTCTATTTAAAAAATGTTTATCTCCAAGCACTTCACAATCATTTTTTCCTAAATATTATTATTCTTTCTAATTGATTCCATTCACGTCGACTTGACCGACCTTTCCATAAAACCGTATAGTGCGTACATACATTGGTTTTCCTTTATTTCATAAATCTTACTACGTACTGTTATTACAAAGAGGTAATGTTAATGCACTTAAGTTTTTTACGTGGTTATAATAATAGAATTTTTTTAAAGTATGAGCTGGGTTTTTGTCATGAGTGTAAACGTACAATTCACATATATATATATATATATATAATTGTTTTTAAAGAGTTCTCACAACCGACGGTTAAAGTACATCATGAATCTTGTATATATAACCTCGTAGATATTCTTAAACAGATTCCATGTTCCTTGAATTGACTATTATACAAATTAAGCATAATGTTTTCGACAGTACTCTCTGCTCATTTTGCTGATGGTTGATGGTGAATGACTGTGTTTGTGAAAAAATGTAGAGGTATGCGTGTGTGCCTGTGAATCATGCAGAGAAAAGACCGCCTCATTCAGACTGACATTAATTGGTTTGGCAAAGCTTTTATAACTGGCTCAAATCTTTTCATGAATGCGAATATATTATTATATCATGCGATACGATATTAAAAGGATACGCACCCGCCGCCGCCGTCGCCGCATTTATTTACGCTCACTTTTTCCTCGGCTTTCGCCACTGTGTAAACCTACGTCACTTATTAATACGTTTCCGGATGTGGTGCGTGGTGTGTGGAGTAAAAAAATTGGACACAATGCTCTCCTCTATATACCTAGGTAGTATGTTTCCCGGTTTTGTATATGCACATCTTCCAAAGTGTTTTCTTGTGAATGGAAACTCATGTTAAGTTCTCTCTTTTTTTGGCACGCATGCATTCTTCGAACATGAAGGCACTTGTTTGGTTGATTTTCCGGGGATTTTTGGTAATCAAATATTTAATCTGTGTGTTCTTCCCGAGATGTGCTGCTAACCCCACCGAAATCCGAAATGCTATATATGCGTAAAAAATTGTGTATAAAGTAAACTAGGAAACTGGAACGCATGAATAAATTAAAAATTTCTACTTCTCGCAAAAGCAAGAACCAAGTAGACTATGTAGTAGTAGTAGTAGTAGCCAAATGGTGTTTCCTACAGCGAACCATGGTGAGTGAGTGCACGTAGAAACCGACTGAGAATACAGAATTATTTTTACTCTTACCTTTTTAGCATGCATAACGTTTTGCGTGTGTTTCGCTCCTCCAACTTCCAATCTGAACGTCATGATGATCTGCTCTTCGGTTTTTGTTCCATGTGTACGTGTGTGTGTGTGTGTGTTGTGGAGTTGATGAAATACTCGAGAGAAAAAGTGTTACAATAATATTTTCAGATTCATATCGTGTACATTTCCCTCTAACCCTACTCATAACAAATGCAAAAGACACATATACCTACTTTTTTAGACGAAAAACACTACAGTTGGACATGTGAAGGTGGTTTCGGTTTACAGAGATACAGATATATATGTATATAACACAACAGGAAATGCAAAAATGTACTTTAGCATAGTGCATACTTTTTTGATTACTTTTAGCCAAGAAATACCTCTATATTTTCTGCACGAGGGTGTTTTCCTGTTGGAAAAAAGATGTGAAATTGGTGGAAGAAGATACGTATCATATTGTACCAATTCTTTTTATGCATAAACTTGAGAGTTTTTTTCTTTCTTTCTTTATATACGCATGCTATTATTACAAAGACAAGATATCCTAGAGAATAAAATGTATCCGATTGAATAGTATAATGGATAATAATAATAATAATAATACAACGTATGAATACGATTGGATTGGACTTTTATATATATGCTTTCCCCGATATATAGATATATATATATATAATTTTCTATATATACATATGTAGTAAAGATGCATATTTATCAGTTTTGAAATGTTTCCTTTTTTCTCTTCCAGAAATATTACTTGCGTACACAATAGTAAAATGTTGTTTTTTATATACATATAATACCTACAATAGCAATAATATAGTAGTAAGTACAAGTAGTAGTTGTAGTTGTGTAGTATGTAGTAAATAGTTGTAATATTACACAGTGTGATGTGGTCTTTTATGGTGCGATATTCAAGAGATCTCTTTTTACTTTGCAGTAGTAACAACAGTAATAATAATATTATAATATACGTACGTACGATGCAGTAGTAGAAGTACATAGTTTTTTAAAAGTGGGATATATAGGATACGACGACTGAAGTAGATAGAGCTACGTAAACTACAAGGTATATAGGGACACCATATAAGATTATTATTAGCCGTAATATACAATATGGATATTTATATGGTGTGTGTGTGTGTGTGTTTGTGTGTATGTATATTGTATAATATGGTTTACACCAGTAATAGTAATAATATAGTGAGTTTTTAGCACTTTCTTTTCTTGTTTCCTTTATTTTTTGATATAGTATAAAATCCAGGAGAGAGGGAGATTTGGGAAAGTAAGAGAGGACTGACGAGAAAGTTATATTAGGGGACATTCATGTCTGCAAAAGAAACACAAGAATTATATATATATATATATTTGGTTGGTTGGATCATATCGTCATTATCATCTTGACTTGTAGAGTAGGACATTAAAGTATGTATGTATACAATCCACGACTATGTATATATATATTGCTTTGAGACTGGAGGTACTAAAAACTTGTTCTATTTTTGGATGATAGTATAGAATTTTTTTTCTTGGAGGGAGAAGGATGTTTGAGAGGAAAAAAATTGGAGCAAGTTTATCTAACAATGGTAACTACTTAGACATGACACAAATTATGGAAATAATAGCCTGACTTTGACAAAAGGAGGCTGAATGAAATCAAAAAGAGCGAAACTGTAAACTGGACTGAGAAATGAGGATGAGCGGATTAAAGGAAAAGGAAAGTCTAGGGTAATGTAGTAACGTAAGGAAAGTAGTGTAGCTTTCTGTTCTGGGTGACTACGGTCTGAAAACCGAATGTTGAAAAATTCCTCCGGAAATGGCAGTGGCGTGCTGAGGTCAAAACGCGACTTTTGCGAAATGATTACTACATATTATTTTTTGGTTGAAACAGGAAAGAAATCGACTATACAGTAGTACAACTGCTGCTGTGTGTCGGTCGTGTAGGAAGTATACCAAGAAGAAGATTCGAAGATGCAGCCCACGTCATATAATATCATATTGGGTTGTCGTCGAAATGGTGTGTGAATGTGTCTTGTATCATACAATAAGATGAATCATGAAGAAAGAATGTGGATAGAAGAAGACGAAGAAGTGTGGCGAAAGTAAAAAGAAGGTTTTTCCTACATTTTTAAGGGTCACTATAGTCCTTCGGATGTCCCAGTTTACGTGCCAGCTCGTGCATCACTTCCTGTCCGCCAATACAGAGAATTCGAGGGGTAAAAAAAGAACAAGACAAAAAATTAGTGTGTAGACTAGAGTAGACCCGAACGAAGAACAAGGGAAATGGGGGACTGCTACTCGCTACTCCTTTTTTTATTTAAAAGAAAAGTGAGGAGTTTGTCTCGGATAGGCTATGTCTGCCGTATTGCATTGTACTACGACCCCTCCATTCAGCAGTGGAATAGAAAAGGGTAGAGTGCCAGAAGGGAGTGGATGACGAAATAGAGAGGGAATGAAATAAGGAGGAAGCTTGATCGCTTTCAATTTTCTGTACTTTTCCACATGAAGACAGCACTTTCTCTCCCATCTTTTATGAAGTAGGAGTAGGTAGTAGGTTCAACTCCAAAAGTCGCTCATATCGAGTTGGGGCGATCACAGATATGTAATGTCTTTTTTGGGGTTTTAGGAATAGGAAGTACAATGTAATATGTTATATTCGGTCTGAATGAATGGTAGTGGGGTTGTCAACCGACGTCATTAAATCAAATCCTTTACTCTTATACTTCTTCCGTTCCGTACAAACTTGTCTTGTGCCAATTACTCTCATTCCGGCATACATATGCAATCCGATGTCGGCATATGGAGAAAAAAATTGAGAGGAAAAAGATTCATTGGAGAAGGTTCGATCTTGATAAGAAAAAATACAAATTTTTGCTGTCGGAGCTTCCACGTGTGCACCATATTACCCCAAATGAAGAAGAGGTTGGAGAAAAATGGAAAAGAAAATGGAACAAAAAATCCTTTAGTAATCATATCATCATTGCTTGATGTTGATGATGATGATGATTTCCA